>AVCM01000149.1:0-16884 GCA_000447165.1 Hammondia hammondi
CAATTGTCTCGTGTTATCAAGCTGACCCGGCACATCCAGGGCAATGCCTTGCCGTTGACATGAAACGCATTTTCTGCGGGCGTGTCAACCCTGCGAAAATGGTGTCGCGTGCCTGGAATGAGGACTGCACAGCTGCTTGGATTGCGCGTGCGGATCTCGGGGAAGTCGAGGATAGATATCTCATGGGGCCGGATGACGTTCGGGCCCGATCAATTCGAGACCTTCTGACGTCGGCGAAGAATGCGCTGAAGCAGAAGAACCCAGAGAAGGCAAAGAAGCTGAATATCCCTGTTGCGGATGTCGCCGAGTCCGAAGAGCTGAACAGGAAAATGAGGGAGAGGACGGAGTTGGCGATGAAGAGTGGCAAGACGCTGGAAGACTTGGATCGCCTCAGACACCTCAAGTTCGAGATTAGAACTCTTCAGCGTCAAGGAGAGCTGCAGTGGGCCAAACTGGTCGGCGCGACTATCACGACCACAGAAAAAGGCAAGCCCGCTGAGCGACACATCCGTCTCGATCCCAAGAAGTTTTTCTTAAACGACAAACTCTGGAAAGTCTTCAAGGAACTTGCGGCTCAGGTCCCTGGTCTCAAGTTTGAAAACGTTTTCAATTTCTCTTTCGAAGTTATGAACAAGGAAGCACGAGAGCAGTGGAAGAAGGAGCAGACCACCGTCACGAAAGAGGCAAAGAAGCAAATGCGGTCGCAGAAGACGGTGGTTGATGTGATATTCGTGGGGCCTGACGGCTCCGCTCTTTTTCGAGACATCGGTGTGGAGCTGCGTCAGCTTTCGGATGAAGCCCTGGGACGACTTTCGAAGGGAGACAAGAGAGGTCTGATCGGACAGCTGGCCAAGCTGTACGATATCCCAAAGCAATACTTCATTCGACGGGGAGGGTTTCCGTCGGCAGCAGTTAATGGAACCAAATGGGTCATCACAGCCATGCTGGGTCTTGTCGGAGGCGCCGGCAAAAAGGGTTTGGCCAGTTTGTTCAAAGATCCACATGCATTCGTGGCACATCTCCAGTCTGCAGGAGGCTTCAGCCCCACAGATACTGTGAGGCTCGTTTTCGATAACGGCTCCGTAGTCGACGTGCCCCTCAGTCAGCTTCCTGACCAGGACCTTGGCAGTCTCGCGGAGATCTATTTTCCGTGGAAAAAGACCGCAGGCCAAGCCCAAGTGGAAAAGAAGAAGGCAGTGGAGTCGAAAGTCGCCGAAGGCTCAGGTATTATGCGGAAACTCGAAGTCACAGTCATGCAGCCGTCTTTGTGGCCAGAGGTGTTTGGTGCCTGGCTCTCTGACTTGCATGAAATGGATCTGTTTGACGACGGTCCAATACTCTTGCAAGTGCTCCCGGAAGGGGCGCAGAAAGGTCAGGTGATTCGATGTTCGGTGAAGACACTGGGCGAGCTGTATCAGGCGCTCAACAAGCCCGAATTGATTCGCTCGAAGTGTCCCGGAATGGCCGACTTGAAAAAGCCGTTCACGTTCGAGTTATCGATCAGAACTCCGGTGGAGCAGTATTACAAGCTCTACAATCGGTCTCGATCACCCGAAGACCAGAGGCGTACTGCAGCCGTTCTCTTGAAGCTGAAAGATCACATACGCAGCCTCCCGGATGACGGACAAGTAACCTTCGAATACAGAAAGAACAAGAGGACTCTGACCCCGCAAGAGCTTCAGCAGCTCAAGGCTCTCATCGCGCGGCTCCAACCTAACGAAAACACGGATGATGTGCTGACCAAGATTCTGAGGTTGATGGGGATTTCGGACCAGGATATCGCCAAGTCGGGCAGGTTGCGGTTCGGCATCAAGCAGGCGCCGACTTCTTCAGAACAACAGATGCTGCGCGAGGGTTCGATAACCGCTGTGGTCGAGGACTTCCAGGGGGGCAGAAGAAAGGCGACTGTCCGTATTTCGATCCCGGAGGAGGAGCCGCTTCGCCTCGGCGCTTCTGCCCAGAATTACCAGGTGCATATGTCTCTGTTTTCGAAGAGCGCCCAACACCTCAATACGCCGTGTGGCTCAAAGTCCGGCACAGAAGTCGCCAAAGCGACTTGGGGACAGCTGTGCCGGTGGTGCAGTCTGAAACTCGCCGACCTTCCGGGTCTCGGTCATCCGACGTTGTACATTCGAATCATCTCTAACGAGAAGACTCAAACCGTGCGAGGAGGCCAGCCGGTGACGACCAACGTAGATGGCCATCCGATGGTGTACGACATCCGGATGCCAGGAGATCCGCGTTCTGCCTCTGGAATGCCAAAGTCGGTTTTCTGGAATTTGGTCGAGCGACCTGGTTCCAACGAACTGGGTCCTGTCTGGCACCAGTCAATTCCGAAGGCCGATGGAGGCTTGCGGAAAGATTACAGCTACTTCGATCCGAACCCTGGGGCGTGGGACCCGACGCTTTTCGGGCCGTCTTCAGGCTCTTTTCCGCAGAACACCCGAGCCAGCCTTGACATTGTCACCAACCCCGAAGCCATGGAAACTGGCGACGCCTATGCGCCCCCATTAAGGTTTGGCTTTGGGTTCAGGAACTGGAAAGACCGAGATGTTGTGAAACCTCAGTTCAACAATATGGTCTCAGGCATCGCCCCTCAGGAGCGAGACTTGTACAAAGTGTACATTCAAATCCCGAAAGGAGATGGCAACTACTACCCCTGCAGCGGCGTGGATATCAATCAGTTCATGCAGCTGACCAAGGAACAGATTGCCCGAGCCTGTGGCATACATCCGTCTCTGCTGGAGGCACCCTTCGGTGTGTATCTGCTGAAAGAGACACCTACATACGCCCGGGCGCAGCCTAGCTTTCCGGTAAGGAGCCAGAGCGTTCACTTGTGAGTCATATCTTTTTAAGGAAAGCATATTCAACCCGAGTCGAGGGCAATGTCCATGATTGCCGAAGCGAGTGCAAAATGAGCCAGAATCGTAGTGGGAAATGGTGCTAGCGGATAAACCAACGGCGAGGGTCTTGAAAGGCGGCACAACCGAGTGTGTTTCTTCTCTCTTTGTGTCCTGCAGCTCTTCTTCGTAGATGGCGAAGGCCAGGAACATCCGTCTTTGGGGCACTGGGCAGACGCGCCTGCAAAGTTCTTCAGTCCTCACCTGCGGGGTGCCTCGCCCAACTCTTTGATTCAACTCGAATTTGCTCCGGGGGTTACCTGCAATTTAACCCAGCAAGAACTCATGGTTCTGCGTACTTGGGAGGCACTCCTAAAGAGATGTAATATTGATGCGGGCAAAGAGCGACCGGCAACAATCACGACACGCATTGTGGTAAGAACGAGGCGGGTCCGTTAGTCCCGACGCAGATAGAGGGATATTACGGAAACTTAAAAAAACACCCGTAGACGCGATGGCGGCGCCGTATTGTCTGTGGATGCTGTTTCACTGTACAGATATTTATCGCCGTGCGACTGTGTGAGTAGAGCCGATGTGGTGTCTATCAGTGTTAAGAGTGCGACCTTTTCGCCGAAATCAAGTAGACGCAGACTACCAGCACCCGCGTGACACAGCGAGAATTCCTTGAGTTGTCTTCTCTTCTTTGTTTCTCTCCTGTTTTTTTCAGCCCATGTTCTCCACCCCAAACGTAAGTAGTCCACGCCACGCCTGACGTACTCATTTTGGTATATGGGAGACCCGCAAAAGAGTGAAATGTTGTCGTTTATCGCGGCTTGCATCCGGTTGAGTCGCTGTTGTAAATAATTGTAGCGGGGCTTAGTTTTCCTCTGTGTGCTGCAGTTTTGAGTTGGTGCGTGAGTAGGTGCTCTCCAAGAACCTATGATAGTATGAGACACAGAAACACATGTGTCTACGAAAGTGCATACACTATTGTACGTGACTACCTTTGTACTGGTTCAGTTTCTTCGATTCCATAGGCTGTTTCTTCTTGCGGCAGTTGCGACGTGATTTAACTGTCCGTTATTTAGACCGCTCGCGTGGAGACATGACATGTGGCACAGTTGTTTTACTTCTAGTTCGTTGCGTGTATGGACTGTTAGTCGTGTCACACATGCCGCAGGAGCACGTCTGCTCATACTTCCGCTGCCCATATGTGAATCTCGCGTGAAATGACGGGCGGTCTCTGCTGACGAAGGCTCCCTCGTGTTTTCATTGAGAGTCTAACATTCTGGATGTCACTTGTCGTATGTTCCTCCAGGTGACGGTCAAAGTTCCCAATGAGCTGTTGCAACCACTTCTTCGGCAGCATAGAGGTATCTCGCCGGACCAGTTGTTCAGGCAGAAACCCCTGGAGGAAGTTGTGGCACTTCTGCTGTCGAACGCCCATCTCGGACTCTACCACGTTGGTTTGAAGTACATCGATGGGACTGACCAGCCGTACAGTGAATGCCCAGAACATCTGCGGCAGTTGCCTCCGAGCCAAATTCCCGGTCTCCAGCATATCTACATTGTGGTAGGTAGCCTAATCGAGTTCCGCCTATCTTTATATTGAGACACATCTCTCGCATCAAACACGCGCATGCAGTTATAGACATATCTTTTGACTCCCCCAAGTTTCTAGCTGTCCGCAAAGCCACATATGTTTCCTTAGTTTTCTAACCATCTGCAGGGCAACTGCCGACATACGAAAACACGCAACAGGAGACACTGTAGGACAGGCAAGGCATGCCGTGTATGTCAGCTACAAGCGGAACGGGAGATCCTGTTTGCGGTTCACAAGGTCGCCAAGTTTCCGGGGCAGGACACTCAGTACACATTCCTTTCTTGCTTTTTTGTGTTCGTTTAGCCGGCGAGCGAGGGCGAAGGAGGTTTCCCAGGGGTAAGTGAGAGAGTTGGACTCTGCCGTAGTCGAACTTGACGTTAGTCTCAAAAAGGGGAGTGGCATTGGCCACGTAAGTCTCAGTTTCGCTGTTTTCCTAAACCGCTCTCAGCGGCGTTTGTGCGTTGCTGTTTCCTCCAGGTTGACTGAGCTCTTCGTTTCAATCTCGCTTCTTCCATCTCTTTGCTGAGTTTTTCTTTTCGTTTCTTCCCTCTGCTTTCGCCCCACGCCTCCTCTGTCTTGTTTGACGCATTTCCTACCACTTCCTTTCTGGATTCTAAAATGCAGGTGTTCCGCGGAGGAACTTTGAGCGACATGATGAAAGGCATGAACATCAGCCCCCAAACCACATATGGCGACTTTGTGCGGACGGTGAAAAAGAAGATCAACAGTCCTGAAGGCCTGACTATTCCGGGAGTGCGGCAGCACGTTGGAGGTTCCGGCAGTCCAGCACAACAGATTATCGACTTCGATTTCGCTGGCCCGGAGTCGCCACCAGGAGCCGCCGGACAACCCGGATGGGAAGCCACGTGGCGGCCTGCTACAGTGGGAGCGTTCCCCGACAACATGCCAATTGGCGATATCGACAGGGAGATGCACCACCCATTTCTGGTCTTCGTAAGTTTTCTGGAACAAAGCGTGCGTGTTGACGGTGGGCGTATGCTTAAGTCTGAGAAAAAATACACGCGAAGCTTGACCCTTTGGCGCAGAATGCCATTGAAACGCGAAATTCTTGAGGAGCTAGACAGCCTACGAACAGACTCCGGAGCTGGAAACGGTAATCGAACAAGTGTAAAGTCGTCGCTTTCCTCTGCTCTCTGTCATGTTTTCAGACGACCAGCCACCCCCCCAAATACGACGTAAGTGAGGGGCGGGAAATCGAGACAAAATGGAGTTTCTTTGGCTGAGGTGGAGCACAGTGACCCTAAACTTCTTATTGGAGGGACGCGATGAAGGCTGAGCCTTGGCCAGTGGTTAACCAGTGGGTTTGAGGCCCGTTTTCCCTCTGGTCACAGTCTGTTTCCTTTTAGATTCTTGTGCCCACTTTTTTGCGGACATCGAAAGCTCAGTCATGCAGCGTGCACCTTTGCTAGAGGGTTCAGTTCGTTTTGCGTGTGCAGTAAAGGTAGCGGAGAAGCTTATGCAGCTAAGTGGTCCGAATATTTGGATTTAGGACATTCGATGCATGTTACTGTGTTGTTTCCGTGCCGTGTCTCAGCTGAATGGTTTAGCGGCCTACGGAGGCCAACCCTTCCGCGAGGAGACCACACATCTGGATGCAAGTCTTCGCAACCTCGTCGAGTGGATGAAGGATTCTCTTGGCATACCTGACCCGAACGGAATCCTTGCTGAAATCGTAATAGATACAATTCGATGCCCGGTTCCTCTGAGTGCTGCGCAACTCCTCTCGGCCACGATTGGGCATCTACTGCACCACTGCCAGGTCAATGACTTGGAAATGAGTCATAGTATCTACGTGACGGTAAGCGAAAGACCCCGGAAAGTTCGTTTGCGAAGTGGTCTTCTCATCTTAACGACGGATGCAAGTGCTTGAATGCGTGTGCGGGAGTGGGAAAAAGTTCACTTGTCAACAACCACAAACAGAATTTTTTTGGTTTTCTGAAACGGTTGTAGGGCAGTGAATCCCATGAGTGGCAGGGGAAAATTGTGGATGTAAATTCATTTTTATCGGTCTGAGGCAATCGCTCGTCGTCAGTCTCTTAGTTTCACGAGACTCTTGATTTCAGAAATGTTTTTGTTTTTTGCAAAACCCCCTCGCGAAGCGGCGCTCAGGTTGTCGGCTTCTCAGAGGAGATCAGCGTCGAAGCAATGTGCAGTCATATTAATATGCTCCCCAAATGCATTGAAGAAGGCCGGACTGTCGTTTGCGAACTATTTGGACGCATATATTGCCATGTGTTAGGTGTTCCTACAACGATACTGCCCGATTGCACTCTCACCGTCGGGCACGCCTAACGCCCACTGTCTGCTCTTTCTTTGTCGTTGATCTGTCCTATCAGCCGACCCCAGTTCCGGGCTACACTGCCATTCCAAAGCGCAACGGAGCGCAAGTGAGTTTCGCAACAATCGGTTTTCTGTTACGTCACAAATCCTCCTCAAGAGGGGCCCTGTCCAAGGGTGTCTCTCCTGACCAGAGATTCCCTTCATTCCTTTCGCACATCAGGAGGAAGAAGCCACTCAGACTGTGTCGAATTTGTCTGTACCTATCGTCGGGATGGAATACCGTGTGCCAGTTTCCTCCCATGATTCCTCAGCGCCCGGACGTTTCTCGTTTGTCTCTGTCCTGCATGTGTTCCCAGAGGGTTTAGTGACAAGTTTGATGTAGGTGGCAGACGCACTTTGTTTAAATCTTTCCCCCAAGTACAAGTGTGCCGCCGTCGTTGGCTATGTTTCTGCGCCTTGCCCGCTTTTTCTTGCTCAGATTGTTATCAATGGCCATAACTACGGAGCTCCTGGCACAGCACCTCGAGACTTCGGGCAGCTGTTCAACCTCCCTGGCACGCCTGGAGCTCGACCGCTCAATCAAGACCTCGAGATCTCTTTCAGTCCTCTTCCCGGGAAGCCGCCGGTGCGCGGAGTCCTTCCGGGCGATGTTCTCCCCTTGTTGCAATCCATTTCCGACAAACATGGCCAGCCTGGCGTCGCCGTGGTGTTGAACTTCCTGCGGCAACTGCATGCGCTGGCAGAACTCCCGCCGGGTGCCACCCTCAACATCGACACGAAACTCATTCCGTCGCAAAGTCCTCAACAGCTATACGCGCCAGGCTATGTTCCACAACCTGGCCCTTGGATTGCTGGCCCGAGTGGGGGCGGACGGTTTCCAGGCGGTGGTGCTGTGGTGAACGAATCTGGCGGGAGAAGGGGACCAGGTGGTTCCGCAGTTGTGAATTTTTTGCCGTCGGCCTTGCGACTTCCGCTGCTTCGGCAGCCATCCATCCAGCTGCCTCAGAATTCGATGCTCAGAGGTTCCATAGGAGGAGTTGGAGGTCTGCCGAGGACAGAATTTGTGGTTCCGATTTTGCCCTCTCAGACGTCGATGCCTATTGAACAGGTTCTAAAATTCTTCGGCATCGCTCCGGCATCTGTTCAGACACTGGATGTCCAAGAAAAGCCTGAGCAAGGCGCAATTTTGGTGAGCTTCTTTTTAGGAGCAATGCGGTCTGTTTGTTTGTAGACAGTCCTTGAGTCGCACAGGTTCCTGCGGGAATTGGCAGCGAGATTTAGAGCCGAGTCCGGCCGCCTGTGTACTCGTCAGTTTGCGACACTTTGGCTGAGATAACAGTGCGCACAGCAAAGCGTTCCCTTTGCGTCTGTGCTTTGTTCCGTTGTGCAGATTGAGTCGGGGACGGTGACCTTTGTGCCGCTGAAGGGACCTACGTTCACTATCTCGATGAAGAAAATAAACGCTACAGACAAAAACACTCTAGCAACGCTGCTCAAAGCGGCAGGTCGCTCGATCACTGATCTAATTGGGGCCTCTGATGGCACTCAGCCTTTGGTGCTGAAAATTGTTGTTGACCACGGGGCGGTCAGTCCCACGAAGGTCACCACGCCTGTTGGGACGCCTTCGCACGCAAGATCTGCCATGGAAGGATTGACAATCTGGAACCTCTTGCCCCCGCTGATCGACGTCCGTTCTGTGAAGACCGTCACAATCAGAGTCCAGGTGCGTGTCCTACGCACAGAGGAAAAGCACTTCCATCAGAGGACCGTGTCTGCTGCGAGTATGATGTCGTGTGTCTCCAGTGGAGACCGCAAAAGTGTATGAATTCCTCATTGTCGCTGATAAACGGATAGAGTTGCACGGGCCACGGTGGGCGGCCATTTGAAATAGACACATAACGAGAGGTCCTCAAAGCCAATTAACACATACAGAGACGCTTGACTGGTGGACCAGTGACAGCGAGGCTCGAAGGGTCAGGGTACAATTATCCTGGCGGTGTGGAGCACGCGGGAGACGGATATAACATACGTGAAGGTAGAAGAAGCCTCACGAAACCTGACTCATAATTAACGATGACGGAATATCCAACAGCTCGAAAGAAAGAAGCTCTTGAATCGCACACATCCAGGCGAGCCCCGCGAAGGGACTGAACGCTTCTATCTTCATAAAAGTACACAAAATATGTACATCTGTAGAGGTGTGCTTGTAGAGAAAGTTGTTTGAGCATTGGGATGAACTGAACTGGACCTTTTGTCTTCTGGAAACGAGTCTTCATACGAGCGTGTCTGCAGTTCGGCCGCTTGATTTGAGCAGCCTCTGGCTGAGTGGAAGGATGGGTGACTGTGACAGTAAAGTTAAACCTGTTTATGAAGTCACCAGTTCTTGAGGCCATTCACTGTGTTGCAACTGTCCGCTTCAGGCTGCCAAGGCATTCCAACAAGCCGCGAAGGTCCGTTGAATACGACAAGTGTTTGCTTTCTTCGAGAATATCTTCAGGGGCACCTGTATGCAGCTGTTCCTATCTACTTCACTCTGGCGCTTTTGTAGCAACCTAAATCACGTACATGGGACAGCGCAGCTTCCCGAATTAATATGACCAGAAGCAGTGGATTTCGTTGCAGACTGGCCGTGCTCTGTTCCCCTCTGTATAGAAAAAGTCTTTCTTTCTGTACAAGAGCAGTGCAGTGCGAGAACTTGGTATCATGACAGTACCCTGTTCAGCGCAGGGAGCACTATCGAAAAGTATCGTGGGCGTGCTGATAAGCTGGTTCCGCCTGTTTACTCGTGCATTCTATGTCGCTGTGGAATTATCTGTACATCAAAACTATCGGAGTGGCAGTCCGAAGTGTGTCATATTTTGCCTTCGGCGTTCTTGGGGCCTCTCTCTGACGAAAGGCGCTCCGGCACAAACTTTCAATGCTTGAGATTTTGTTTTTCTCTGCGTAGGCTGCTGCGGCCGCAGAAAGTACCGAAGGCGGTTCTGCTGGAGAATCCCTGCCGCGCCCCAGAAAAGCTGAACCGGCAGTGAGAACCAAGTTCAAGAATAAGATTCCGGAACTCCCTGCCGCATTCACGCCCCGACAGAGAACTGTGTCCGAGATAAATGGCGCACCGGTGAGTTGACGTTTGCTTTTTTCTACCGGATTATTCTCCCCAATAACACGCTGCGGATGCCACGTCCTGGAGTCACAACGTATACAACCATTGCGAAGAAAAGAATCATCGTTTGAGGCGTCAAGCTGATCGAAAAACACGCAGCCTGTGCAAGAAGGAGTTGAGTCAGCTGTTTCAAAGTATCATGTTGTCCGCAGCAACGTGACACGCGTTCTGTATGGTCCCATTCAATTTTATCGTTGTTAGTTGTGCATGCATTAAAATGGTGAGGGCGGAGGGAGTTCCGCCGAGAAATGTGCACGAAGAAGTGTGTACTCGTATACGCACCGAACAATCAGCAAGGTTAGAGGGTAGGATGTGAGGGTAGGATGTGATGTGTGTGTATGTGTGGTTTCTTGACGTCGAACATGGTGTTTACGTGCTTACGGGTTGATTATTTTGTTTATTATTTTGCTTTATTTGGCTCATGTTATCTCTGCAGAATCCGAAACTGGTTATTTTCGTGGAACAGAATGGCCAGAAAACAATCAGGTTCACTTTTCCATCGCGCATCAACGACGTTGTCGTCGGTCAGTCGACCGTTAGTGTGGTCTTAGACGCTGTGCTTCCACAGCCCGCCAGCTGGCATCGGATTTTCTGGGGAGCCCTATCGCCCGATGGCACAAGCTGCAAGCCAACGATAGAGTTCCAGTACCCCCATTGGCTTCAGACCAAAATGGCAGAACTTCCCGTTCCGAACCACTCTTCATGCCTGTTGATACGCGAGGTTCCTCTCAATATCAAACAGCGACCTAACGTAAGTCCTTCCGTGCTATTATTTGTTCATCCACTTCGTGTTGGAGATCGTGGTTTTAACTTCAGAGAGCTGGACGCATTTGTTGATAAGAGACACTGTCGACCTACAGGTATGTCTGACTTGTGCTGGCGTTTGTACTTTGACACGTCACACATTTCCTTATATATGAACGATATAAATATGTACGCGTATACGGTGGCGTGTATGTGTGTATCAGTATTGGCCTGGAGGAGTGACTGTTCACTTACACACGTTATTTTTCTATGTTTTATCTGGACTATGGTACTGCGGCTCGTGTCATACGTTCGATATGTTGCTGGGCCCTTGTGACGATATCTGCAGTTCTTCGTCAAACCGTACATCTTCCACAGCCCCCTGGTCATTTTCGCACTAAAAGGCCAGCAGCGGATCCCTATTTTTGAGGAGCAGGTCGACCCGGCAGTCACGAGTCAGCCTTTGACTGCCCTCCTTGAACAGCTGGGTATCCCCAAAGCCCAGCTTGATACAATCCTTCAGTGCAGTAGCACGAACATAGACGCCCCCGGGGAGTGCCCATCCGATAGCTCTACGACAGTCGATCCCGAAACCGTGATACCTGACACGGTGGCAACACAGTCGGCGTTCTTGGTTGTGACGGGGAAACAGAAACAGGCTCCAGGCAGCTTTCTTCAGGTTTTGTGGAGGCGACAGAGGAGGAGTAATGCCATTCAGAAGCGAATATCTTCGCACTAGTAAATCTGAGGCCCTGTGAATATTTTGTGTCTCTGTGATGCGATAAGCCGATCCGGGACTTCTGTTTTCCCACCATAAGAGGAGTGCAACTATCGTGACGGCGTTTGTGTCGTCGCATTGCCGGCATCGTACCCAATTTTTTTTACTAGACTGCTAGTCTTGCCGCCCCGGTATTTTGTCGCTAAATCCTTTTTCTTGTATAAACTTCCTCTTCGATCATCTGTTGTCATAAAACGGTGTGCGTTGCCTCCCTGATGCTGCGACGAGACACGCAGTGTGCGCCACTGAAGAAGTAGCTGCCACATGCAATTCTCACCGGTAAACAGAGATTTGAAACTGATCATGGCAAACCCGACAGAGCTGGTAGAGCATAATTTCCGGTTGGGTCGACAGCCGTTCTGGAGTTGCTCCATTTAGCGCACCAATGGCGATTTCGCGGCTTGCGTCCCGTAATCCGTGTATATAGAGAAGCCCGTTGCCTTAATAAGGAAGGAAAACAAAAAATGACACAGTTGAGGGATTTTCTGTTTAATTTAAATGACACTTCTTCTGTCAGAGGTTGACGGCTAATGCTTCCATGCGGCCGCCGATTGAAATCATAAGCTTTATCTGGTTGCGCACTGTTGTTTTGCTGGGCATTTGCTTGGCAAAAATCACTGTCGAACGAGGAGAACTGGCACTTTTTGTATTACATGAAGGATCACATGTGAGTTTATGGAAACGATCTAACAGTGTGACACTGCCATTTTGCAATTCTACCGTTGAACAAAGGCAGCCGTCCCCTACTCTTCCGAAAAGAGGGACATCCGCTGCCATTAAAAGCTGGCACGTGGAGATTCGCTACTTCTACGCGAGCTACATCTCCACTGAGTCTGCATCGCTGGCTCTTCCAGCGTTGTTCCGTAACTGCAGGCATTGTCTTTTGTTCTGGCGGCCCAGCTGACAAATGAAATATACGTCGAGACAAAAGCGTAAGTGCCGCAGTATTTGTGGTGCTGATTGAACTCTGACCTCCCAACCTACATGGATTATGATCGGACTTAAGCTCACTGAAGAAAGCTTCCGGTTTCGATTCTCTTTAGGCCACCAGATAGGTCACAGCGTTACAGGCACTGCCCCCCTTGGTGCGGGACCTTGTCGAGGGTCAGGCTAATACGAGCATCCCAAGTTCAGAACTGTCGATGCCGAGACTTCCGACGCACTAAGCCTTCAGGAGTGGCGGCAAGCTAGGATACTGCGTGAATAAAGTCGCCATTGAACAACCGCTAACGCTTGGTTTTATATCGACGTCTTTTGTCAGTAGTATCAGGGTTTCTCGAGAGGGGCTAACCGCCCAGAGAACAGAGGTGGATTTGGCATCGGGTTCAGGGAACTGTTGGCGACTAAGGCGATTCTGTGAGGAACTTCTACATGCGGAAAAGGAGGATAAGGCCCGTGCAGGTATCTGCATATGGATATACACTGTGATGTATGTGACCGGTGTAGTAACAGCTCGGTTGTGTGCTAGGTGCCGTAGGAGCAATTCTCAACCTAAAGCGCATCTTATTTGACAGGACCGCATCAGGAGCTAGAAGAGACTGCTGGGACGGACACAAGAAAAGGGTCCAGAGTTGCTGGAACTGTGGTGAACTTTGTTAAAATGCTGTTCGCATGATGGGTTGATACGCTTAGCTCCACGCTCAGACCATGGCAACATGAACGAGAACATTACGTCTGGGCGCAATGAAGCAGCGTTAGGCACAGTTCGTTAGTACCTAGACAACAAAGGGAAGATCGACACGGAATAACACGCCCAGCCTTATCAGTGCTTGATGTAACGCTGAAAGTGGCAGAGCTTCACTAGTCCTCGAGCTTGTCAATGAGTTCCTGAGGAAGCAGGACTTGATCAATGAGGTAAATGTAGCCATCTTCCGCTTCCAATACATTTCGAAGGTCGACTTTTGCGCAGCACGGCAGACTGTCAGGGTCGTCGCAAGGAAGGGCACGGGTGTAGTCGGAAACACACAGCTGCAACAAGGAAGAAGCAACAGGGGTACACTACCGAATACGGTGTAGATCGGATGTAACAGATGAACGAATGCAATCATCGACATTTTGCGACTAGAGGCAATAAGCTTCGTGTACCTTCCATGCATACCCTTGTTTTTCTTGTGAATCCGCTCTCGCATAGCTATACCAGAGCTGATGTTGGAGAGCGCGTCATAATCAGAAAACTGATTGGGTGCCAGGGCACAACGTTGATCGCTGGTATCTTGGAAGTGCCGTCACACGGACAAGCCGTCCAAGTGAATCCATTGCAGACGAAAACAGACACCTTTCAAATGCAGTTTGCGGAGCGCAGAAAAGGCGACATGAAAACCACAACTTACCCGTCCACTACGTGAGATTGAAGAATACTCAGAGAGGATGGAGACAAGGGAATCGGTCTCCTCGTATTTCCCCGCCTTGATTTCCTCTGGTGTGACGCTGTGATCCGTGGAGGCGAAGAGAATCAACTGAGAAATTCACAGGCAGGAAAAAAAAAGTGGACAAGCCCGACTCCAGTAAACCAACTTTTTTCCGTGTTCCACTGCCAGCCGGGAGTTATGTGGCCAGCGTGTATATGGATTAGCTATAACAGATTTTCCTCTATACTTGTGTGTCCTACAATGAATCTTTTTGTCGTTCGAGAGAACCGACGTTTCGACAACGCAAGCAGATCCTTACAGTCTCGACGTCCTCGCTGTTGCTAACGAGCTGGGCTTTCCATGTGGGATGGTTTGCCTGTAGCTCTTTGAAGGCGCGGTTTGAGGGAAGCACAATGGTCACTTTGTCACCGTAATGCGAGAGGTCTACTTTCTGCAGAATTCCAGATTCTTCGGCCCATTCGCGCGCAGCCGACAGCTTGGGGTTAGTCTTGATGATGTCCACAATGCTTTTTGGGAGGCCTTCCGCCGATTCAAAAGAGAACGCAAAACCGGCAAGTATGACCGCACAGAATGCCGCAGCCAATCGAAGCGCCATTTTTGTTGAGATAATAACTAGGAAAATCCCACTGCAGAGTTCCAGGTAGGACAGCAAATGTCAATGAACAGTATAATTGCAATGTGTTCTGAAGGCGAAGTTCATCCCGCTCCGAACTGGTGAGATTCTCTAGCACCGTGCAGCGACTGCACGGTTCAGAGTTTAGAGAGGGCAGAAGATCGTCGGCGAAAATACGCAGGCCCATCTGTGTCAGTCACTCACTGACAAACACCCCAACTTTTTGAGACTTCTAACACCTAATCAAGCATGATGTGTACGACCCGCTTTCGTCGAAACATATAGCCTTGGCTGCTGTTTACGATGTTTAGCTTGCTTCCACGCTTGTGCGTGACAGTCATGACGGCGACGTACCAGTGCGGGAAGTGCTTTCTGTCCGAATGTACATGGGTACTGTCGGACGCAAAATCATCTTCTCTTGCATTCTACGTCCCCACCCTGACTAATGATGGCAACACCGAAGTTGTTTGCGCGTTTCGCCATCCCTGCCTTTTCCCCCGTCTGGACAACACAGTTTTCCACCACAGAAAAACATGTTCACGCGAAACATCTACCGATGACTCTAGAGGGGTTCGCCTCTTGAGGGAGTTTAGTGATTCCAGAAAATTAGATGTGGGCGGTTTGAATTGCGTGTCTCAGGGTTCCAAGCTGCAGTGACACAACAACTCACCGAGAGCTGACAAGAGGTCGTCACAAAACCACTGTCTGAGATTGATACATAGTTACGTTGTAGTTGCATATGCGCGAGGTAAAAATCAGTGATTTCAGCCATTTGCCATGCTGGAACTCAATATTGTGTCCATCAATGCCACTTTTTGGTGGATGTTAAACGGCTCAGACAAAAACCCTCACCTACGCTTGGTTTCGTCAGAGCATACGGAATGCCGAATGTGTTAATTCTTCACCGAAGACCCTTATGGTTCCCCTGACGTGGAAGTAAATTGACGGCCTCGACGCCTCATACTTGAAATCTACAATTCTACTGTTTCGCTGTGCGGGGCTTCCTGTTACAAGGAGACAGGGACGCTGTCCTCTACTTGAAGGAACATCTGAAACCATTGTCACATAAACTTTTTGTGCCAGTGGCAGAAATAATGCTCGTCGATTCAGCCTTATCATAAATGTATCCAAATACAAAGACGGCGCAACACACAAGGTTCGTTCAGATGACCGTGAAATGACCGAAATCCTGACCAGGGCCGCGCAGTGTTGAGCAAACAATTCAACTGAGAGAAACCTATCCTTTGTCTTCAAAAGGAGGAAGATGACGGTCATGAGAGACGATGGCCGCTTGCGGGACACGTCTGTTTTGTCTGATACAATTTCAAGGCATGCCGGGTACAGTCTTCCCCAACTTCCCCGTGTACGAGGCCTTGCACCTGATTTGCCTCTGATCCCTGTTGCCGTTAGCAGGTGGCGAAGGGGGAGGACAGTATTGAGACGTAAAACCCCGGTTTCCGTCGCTCGTCTTGACCTGCCTGCTTTGTTTCCCTCGAACAGCCAAACACGGGTCGAGGTGGCACAGAAGCGCCTACAGTCTAAATAACACTCTCGCTTCCGTTGTTCGAGGAAAGCGAACGCACTACACGGAAATGTGTCCCTCAAAAAGCCCACATTACCGTCACAGCCCGCCTGTTTTCATGCTGAAGCCCCTCTGGATGGAACGGCCGCGGAACTCTGTAAGTGGCAACCAAACACGTTTGGTGGCGGATGCTTGTTCTTTTTCGTGAACACGTATCTCCTACGGGCATCGCAAGTCCTAGACTACGCCATTCTGTGCATGGCGCACAACGGCAAGCACAAGACAAAGGAACCAAGTTGCTGTGACAACCTGCACGATATCTTGGTGACAGGCTCGTACTCTCTCCTCGGCGTGGCTTGCGTCCCTGGTACTGCTGCTTTGACACTAACCTTTTGTCTCTCTCTATCTGAAACAACACGCGACACAATTGAAGCAAAAACTTTCTGTACATGTCAAAGACGTGCCCAGGTGTTATGCGTGAGGAAACCGAACCGATTTTCTGGCGCGTCCGAGCTGTCTGTTCGTCCGCATGCAGCAAGCACATGCAGTTCCCCCAAAATTGAACCAGTTTTAGGATAGAAGCACACCTCCGGAAGCTGCGTTGGTCGTTGGAAATGCGGAGAAAGAGACGTATCCGCTCCCACGAAAGACAGCACTCCGGCAAAAGACATCGTCCCTTGTCTTAACGCAAGCCATTTGAATGACTTTCCCGCTTTTCCCCCCTTCCGTCGTTGCTGTCGGGGAGCCAGCAGCGGAGTGCCAGCCGTCTCACGCAAAATTTAAAGCGGCGACTGCTGGTTCAACTCTCCTCGTTCGCTGCTTGGTAGGTTTTACGTAAACAAGTGGTCGACTACGTTTTGAAGCATCTTTCTTCCTCGGCAGAGTGGCCGCCACTGTCTTCCCCTTGTCCGTTTGTTTTTTTCCTGACGTCACTCCAACCCTGCTAGGTTGCTG
>AVCM01000152.1:0-15579 GCA_000447165.1 Hammondia hammondi
AAAGATGAAGACTTTTGAAGTCGCGCAGAGACAAATCGTTGCTAAGTGTTACATGGCTCTCAACGATCTATCATATACAAATAATAGGGTGAACAGCCTTACCTGCAGAAGCTCCAGTCAATCCCCAAAAGAGATATGGATTGCTCACACTGCAGTCCTGCGCAGAGATTCTACATCTCGAAGCAAGTAACCGGTGGGCCTCCCGCTTACTGAAAATGCGATCGCCATTGCAAGTGCGACCAAAGACATTATGGAGACGGCAGCCAACATTATGTGATGTAAATATGTCTAAGGAAATCTTCAATGCAGAGCGGCCATGTCTTTCGATCCGCAGAATGTCACAAGTACCAAGATAATGTCCGCGAATCTGAAACACGCGCGTGGATCGCTTCACGTAGCGAATTTAAGGATCTACAGCCTTACCCAATTGTCACAGTCCCGCTGCTTAGTGACACCTGCAGGACAAGTTTTTTTCCCATCTGTAATGAAAGGATTTATTAGCTGCTTTCACCTCAACAAGCTCCTTTATCGACCTGAATAGCATCGTCTTGACTGGGAACGCGTTGTTACCGCTTTGAAACGCATTTTCGTCATACCACGGATGTATAATGATCTTGCTTTGTGTATTCACACTGGCAGGTTCTTTGATGCCCATGATGATAGCGACCATACCACTCTGAAGTGACTTGCTAGTGCACGATGCTTCATTGTGCTAGAAAGATAGTTGCGGCGAACCAGAGCAAGAAGTGACGCCAGAACCAGTGACACGACTAAGGATTGGAGCCCATAAGGTACGGCACCGTGGTTCCTTAGAGAACCTTGCTTGCCTCTCAAATTTTCGCAGTCGTTGGTCGCAGAGATCGCTGCTGTCAAACAAATTCCCGCTGTTAATGTGGTGACCGCCGTCGCCTGCTTGCGGTGCCTGATAGTTTTCTGAGCTTTCACTGCTGACCAGAAATCGTACCAGATTGATTTTTTTCAGTGTGTTTTGCATAGTGTCCACCGGCGGAGGCGGCGGTGCTGGCGGCGTTGGTGACTGCAGCGACATCGATATGGAATTTCTGGCTTGTTCCAGGAAGCTCCGCATCGTGACTGCTGCTTCAAAGCGGTATACTGGAAGTGGATGGACTTCACAAGTAAGTGGACCAGGGATGTTTGCCTCGCCGTTTTGCCTCCTACGTAGCCAGCGGTACGCTCATTTCTTCTCACAGAGTGATTCAGTACGCGGCGCCGCTCATAGCGGCAAGCTACGCGCGGAAGACCCCAGTGTACAGACAGCACTGAACTGTTGCCATATCGCAACATCGAATTACATACCTCCTTTTTCGTTGGCGAAGCGTTGAACGAGGAAACAATGGGAAACCGAAGCATGGCCACGGAGAGTGCATATCCGAGAAGGCTAGTGCGTGGTAGTAGCATCGCCGACACCTAAACCGGTTTCTCTACTCCAGCGATCGTCAAAATGGTCGCTGTACGCCCCGCGAATCGGATACCAATGGTATTTTCGCTGAATGCTGTGCTTGTGTGGCCTGTTCCTAGCACTACCATAGTCCGTTTATCGTTACTGTTTTCTCGTAAAGTCGCACAGCCGTGATGTGAAATGCGAAGTCTCACTCCGTAAATCGACTGGTCTCCGTTTCACTCGCGGTTTACAGTCGATAGCTGGAGTATTGCCCAGTGTCTGTTTGCTGCACGACACGCAACAAGACGTCCGTCTGTTGCATCTCTGGTAGTCAAGCCGACGTAGACCCCATCACATCGCCAGCCAGTGCAACGTGCACTGCACGTTCGGTTTACAAACGTCGAGAACCTCAGCGACCTCCACCTCTCTGGTTCTGAGGCGCTCCGCACTGCCACGATGTGTCCGGGGGAGCTGGAGAAACACACACCTGAGTCTAGGCAAAAGAGCACGTAGAGGACCTGCGTCAACTTCAGTATATTTTTTCCTTCACAAAAATCCGGTCACACTTTTGTCGGTTGAAGAATTTCGGACTTGACTGCCAATATTTTGTCCCGGCAGTCAATCTTGCACGGTCTGGCACTGCCGGCGGTCAGTTACTGGGGCTGTCGAGACGTGGCCAGAGTGCTAGCTTAGTAAGAGCATGACGGCGGTTCCTCTCAAAAGATAACTCGACAACGTAAGTGGCCAACAGAGTCATTCCGTTTCCTGCTTCATCTGTCCGTGCCCCGTAAATGTGTGTTGTCCCTTCTCTCAAGTGACTTTTTTCTTCGCTCTGCGTGTTAAGGTGAACGGTGCCGCAAGTTGCCGCGGCAGCTTGTGGACGATGTTCAAGCCGTCCATCCAGCTGTTACGAGTTGCAGGACCCATCTTTAAGAAATTCTCATTCTTCCCGACTGTTTGCTGTGCGTCTGCTGATCAAACGGTATCATACGTAGTCAGCTCGATTTTTTGTAACGGGTATCTAATCGGCTGCACATCGACAATGCAGAGGCACTGGACAAAACTGGGCGACGGTCGAGTCCGGCTCGCGTCAGCTCGCCTGCGTGCTCGGGACCGTTCACGTCGCCGCCTTCAGGAGTTTGCTTCAACTGAGGTAGTTTCGGCGTTGTTGAACTCGGCTACAGAGCGAAGGCACACGTGTGGAAATTCTGGTTCCGATGACGACTCACCTTCTGAGGCGTGTGGCACTGGTGGTGTTAGTGCAAGCTCGTGGCTTGAGGATTCGGCGAACGTGAAGTCAGCGAACTGTCGGACGCGATCGCCAACTTCAGTGCAGGAAAGGCTCTGCATAAGCGGGTCACCAGAACGAAATGTCTCCCCGAAAGTTGGCATCATCAGCAACAGCGCCAGCCAAAAATTCTTAAGTCAACATGCGGGACAGTGGTCGCCGGTGCGGCTTGATGTGAGCAATTGCGAGGCAGGCGTTCCGTCCGCAAGCACACAAAGGCAAGACAGGAGTCGCGGAAATCTGTCTGCTACAAGGCTCGCAGAGCGTCTATCGAAGGGTAGTCAAGGACTTGCCTCACGAATGACCCAGGTAATTGCTTCGCGAACGGAGTCAAGCGGAAGCGACGAGTCGTACAACAGCGAGAGCACCAGCGAGGCAAGTGGTGTTTCGTGGGTCGATTTCTCAAGCAGTACTGAACGGGAAATGAGAAATAGTCAGACCGTTGGAGGAAGGAGAGACAGAAATTCACCACCAGCTACTCATGGCAGTCACTTTATATGTCAACGGGGCGGACAACCAGGGACTTTCCCTCTCGAGGCGAGCCTTGCTCCACCAGAAAGACAGTGTAAGGACGTCGGCTTTTTGCAGCGACTGAAACACAAAAGTTGCCACTGTGTTAGTCAGAGCACGGACAACGGTAGAACGATTCGTTCAAGAGACTTGGGGAACAGGGCAGATAAGTGTCTGAAGAAAATTTCTGTGAGTTCCGGTGCATCCGACCAGAACGGACACAATTCGGATTTCTGTGGATCGATTGGCAGTGATGCGTGTGAATATTCGTCTTTTACCGAATGGAGGGTGTCTGCGAATAATGAATGCCGCCGGAGAAATACTCGGGAAGAAGCAGGAGAGACTGCAGAAGATACCATGGCAGACGACGAAAGGCAAACTGTAGGATGCCGACGTAAAAACAGCGCGTCTAGAGAGGACAACAGTCCTACACAGGCGTCGGGCTGCGTCGGCTCTCATGATATTGGGAGCATGCACCATCGGAGTTTTCAAGATCGACTACGAGATCGGAATACTGCTCAGCAACAGGAGCGCGAAGCCGGCTCTTCTGGTCACTCAGAATTATCGAACTATCGTCATGATTCGTCGCTACCGGAGACACCTAGGAGAATGGCAAGTGGCAGCGAAGTGAACGACTATGGCATTTTCGAGGCCTCCCGGCATCGAGAAAGCAGTTCGCATTCGGAAGTTGACTTCATGGAAGTGAATGGATCAGACAGAGACGAATTACCCCAAAGCAGAGAAATTACGGAAGGTGATTTTTCGGAACTGCCGAGCATGTCAAGAGAAAGACGAGGATGCAGACGACCTCCTCGGCCGCTCGAGGCTAGGCGCCACTTCGAGGGCAGAAGCGTAAATCGAAAGGCAACACCCACCGCTGCACCATCATTTAGGCCGGGAGGTAACTTTGGGCGGATTTCTTCAAGAAACGGCCAGGAGCAAGCATTGTCGAAGAAAGCATTGCTTCGTGGAAGAAGGGAAGAGTCTCCCTGTAGGTTGAGTGTGACTTCCACATCTCCGAGCGGCAGTCAAGATGCCCGGAGTGATGGATGGTCAACTTACACCGGCAACCAATATTTTGACGAGAGCTACTGTGAAGTGTCCTGCACTCGGCGAGACACTGCATCCAGGAAGATCCGCAAAGAGTCACCGGTGGTGAGTAACTGGAGAAATGCTACTCCACCTTCCTCAACAATTGTCACTCTAGGCGATGTGAACGCTTCAATTGACTGGATTGTCAACGTCGGGTCTAATCCAAAGATGATACAAAAGGTGCAGGAACTTATCGCAGAGAGGCTTCAAACACGTGGCTACAGAAGCCAACAGGAACGTCTGTGCTTGGACCGCGACGCTACTTCGGAAGTCCCTTCCCCTAACTACTTCAAGGCTAATCGGACGCGATCCTCTGCGCGGTCCGCAGCTACTTTTGGGAGTGGGCGTCCTGTCCAGGTGGCAAAGTCTCCAAATTTGTCTCCACGAAACGGGAGGGTTTATGGTGAGAAGAAGGTGGTCACAAATGACTGGGCTTCCGTGCACAGATTAAGCTGGTCGAGCTCCGATGTCCCACTTCTGGACCCATCGTGTGAAGCCATGCTTAGTGTACAGCTGACGGCAGATGGAGAAATGGCACTGCAGGCAGACCAATCGAAGAACACCCGCTTGAAGTACTTTCGGCAGAAGGCCAAGCGACAGGATGTCGCACCTTTGTATGCATCAACCGACTTCGCCCTCGGGATTGACTCAGCTTTTTAATTTTGTGGGGATGGTGAGTTGCAAATCAAGCTATTCATTTTGTGCAAAGTTCACACAGATTTCTCTTTGAGGATGACCGCGTTGTCTTTAACTGCTCTGCAGGTGTATGGATTGTGTGACGGTCATGGCCTACAGAGGGAACACCTCTTCGATTTCCGCGTGTACGGTGAAAGTGCATGAGGTGGGCACAATCTCGCTGCAGACTGGGCGTCTACCTATTGAACTTTTCCATGTTTCAAACCCAGCTTCGATCTACTCTAGCAGTGACGTAGAGTTAATGACAGCGATGCAACACAGCTGGTTTACCCAGCTTGGTCGAGAAACTGAGCAGTTTGAATCATACACTCGCCTCGTGGTTTTTGAACAGAAACTTGACATACAGGTAAAAGCATGAGAGAGGAGCGAACCCTCGACGTCGTATTGCAGGCTGTTCCGGTCTAGACATAAATCTCCCAACAGATTGCTGAACATGAAATGCGTCTCCAAAACTTGTCTGTCCCAACACATATATTTCAACAAATTGGGGTAGGGAAGAGAGCCACTACGACACACAAAATCAACGATGAACAGACATCGTCTTTGTGCAGGACAAGATTGCATTTAGCTGGTAGTCCTCATTCTGGTGACGTGGGCAGCCAACGCGTCTGGCGGCCTTGTCTTAACCGCTCTGACTAGAGGAGAAGCGTAGACAAGTTTGCTCTGCTGTTGAATCCGTTCTTCACGGCTCCAGCAGTTCCGATCCACAACCCGGTTGTTGCAGCTGCGTCTCCGCTGCGTCCACGAGAGTCGCCGTCAATAGCCAATCTGCTTTAACCACTGATATTCACAGCGTGAGACAGCAACACAAAGTGATGAAGTCAGGGTGTCCTTGAGTCACCAGCGTGCAAAGATTGCCACTTCAGATGGCCAAGCGTATTCAGCGCCTAAGACACTGCAGAACAGAGGTTCTTTTGGCGAGAAATGCTTACCTCTTTAATCACTTTCTTATGGTTTCCACGAACTTCAAGCCAACCTTCTTTCTCGATCACTGGCGCCTCACACAGTACCGCCAACTCCGATTTGAGAATCTGTAGACCCACCAAAAGACATTTTGACACTCTCGATAGGTGCTCAGACGGGGAGACGGCTGAGCGTGCTCACATCAAACAGTTGGTACTTACCTGTTTGCGACCGTGAACTTTCCTAATGATTGTTGATACTTTATTTCGATTGTTCGACCAGTGAAGATACACTGGGACGTTATCTGAGGCTGAATCGCACAGGAATAACGAATACTCGCATCACGTAGCAGGGATCAGTGACCCGTGGCCTACTAAGAACCCGTCAAAACGCCTGCGACACTCAAGTACGCTTCGCTTCCTCGAATTGCCGGTAAAATGCACTACACAGTGCCAGAAGTCAATCATTAGAAGCCACCAAAGGATTGTTTACATCCACCAAATCCTTCGAAGGCAGCAGCAATTCATTACACGAAGAAGTCGAACGAAAACTGACGTAGATAGCAACAACGTGTGGATTACAGTTGTCCGTTTGGCAATGCATGTGAGTCATCTATCAACCCAAGACGCATGAGCACCCCTCAGACTTGCACATTTGTAGCGCAAGCCACGCCCGCACGGTGCCCTGTCGCGATGCCCCTTTCCCCCTCCTGCCCCCCAAAGTCGCACAATATAGTTTTCTGCGCGCAGGGGTTCAATGCCGGGCGCCAGATGGCACCGGCATGTTCCGTCAAGGGGCACTACATCCGCAGCTGCTGCTGAGCTCACCTGTTCGCCTAATAAAGAAAGGAAGCTGGCTGGCTGTCTTCCACCGCCTGCGGAATGCTTCAGAATCTGCGGCGGAAATGCACCTTGATCGTTCCACAGGAGGATACGGGAAACCAGTGTTTCCGGTTCTCCTGCGACTATCTTCAGAGATGAATTCCGCCTCTGATACAACCAAGCCGTCTTCACGTTCTCTAGATTTTACCACCTCCTGATTTTTTCTTGGCGTGCAGCCGCGACTGGAGGGTGGATTTTGGTCTGTCTGTAGGAGAGGTTCGTTGGGAGGGTGTTGGTCGCTGAACGATGTGAGCTCTCCTGTCGCGTGGCCAGAAGATTCCTGAGTCGCGGAGGTCGCCGAGGACAAATTTGCAATTGTGCGTGTAGTGACAATCTTCCAGAAAGAGTATCCGCTTTTGGATGGAAACGAAAGAGCGGCAAACGGTCTTCCTGGAAGCATCCCCGTCCACGTAATTCGCGCCATTGCGCGAGGCCTGGTTTGTTGTGTCGCTTGCGCCTGGAAGGAGATGAAAAGTTGGTGTAGTCTTTGCATTATATGAAGAAAGAACCACCACTTCGCATGTACTGTGCTTCCAGGGAAGTTTTCCTCGTCCGGTAAAGCAATCGTCCCATGGTGACTTCATCAGAAGGGCACCCAGAGCCGGGTTGTCGTGCTTGTGGACTTTCAGGTCGTGATTCTGACAGTTGAGAATGATGCACAAATAGGGACATTACCGAGTGGGAACGCCAAGACGTGGCAACAGTCTCGCTAGACTCGCGGGCTTTCCTGGCATTCAGGGTCTTCGTGGCCCCTGGTGGATCAACAAAATATTCGGCAGTGCGTCGTTTTTGCATGCCCTCGACCTCTATTCACGTTCGCGAAATACGGGGTCGCGTGAGAGAGATCTCCGTGGATTCACCATATCGTTCTCTATGCGAAAACGGAACTGTATTCAGCTCTTCGCAAACAGCTGGACTCTGCTGTTGCTGTGACCACGAGCCTGCTGCCGTAGGGTAGCCTACAGCGCATCTGGACCTCACCTCCCTGGAAGCGGAAATCCCTCTGAGAATAAATGCAACAAAACAGAGCTTTCATTCTTCGGTTTCTGTGCTTTCCTCTCCGTTGTGGACAATGTGTCATGCTACTCAGAAGCATGCAATTTCGGAGATGAGAGCCATCGCGCATGCAGGGCAAATAACGTGCACGCTGCACACTTCACTCCTGTTTGATGCTGGTCTTGACTCTGATTTTCCTCCTGGTGCACATTTCTGCGAAAGTAGGCCAAGAGATTATTTTTCACGTGTAAAAAGTGCTGAGAACCGGTCGTGTGGGTCGCTCTGCGGTCCATCATGGCTGGTGTAACTCTGTTTTACATACAGTCTTTCGGTATTGATTAAAGTAGTTATGACGAAGACCCGAGCAGTTGGCTTCTGTTTTTGCAGGCGTGTTTCATTTTTTGTACTGGTTCGTGAAGCTTCGCGTGAACTTCCCGTCTCGTTGTCTCTGGTTTTATGGGCGTGTGCGCGAAGCAGGTCTGGCTTCGAGGGCGTCGCGGTAATCAGCAGCCAACCTGTCACGCGCGTAAGGCGATCTCTTGTCACTGCTTTTCGCCTCCCCCTCCTTGGGCAAGTGTCTGTTGCAAATTCGTTCGTACGTATGTAGATTCGCTTGGAACTGATGTGCTGCTCACGTGGAACCATGCTCTGTCCAACACCGCGGTCGTTTGTCTTCACGTCTGTTGCTGGAATGGCACTGCTGTTCTTGTGCAGTGGCGGCGGCTCCGTACCGAGACCACCGATCTGCATCTCAGCTTTGTTTCCGCCTTCAGTATCTCTATTGACATGCCAAAGGGGCTCGCTTGGTTCTGCCTTTTCCACACTTCTCCGTTCCACCGCTGCTCGTGTGTCGATCTCCGGTTCGAGTAGCCAATCTAGCATTAATCGTCTTCCTTCGTCGCTCTGGAGAAAGAAACCACTATCTCCTTCAGATGATTGCCACTGCCTCGATGTATGCCTTTTACACGATGACGCGCCATCTCCAGCGAGCAGTTGCTCGGTACAGCGCAGCAGCTGCGACTATGAGGAAGAATCGGGGTCAGCAGGACAGGGAGTGGTATGTGGATCATCTCGTGACTTGAATACCTTTCAGAGAAGTTCCACAGTTCAGCATTCAAGGGAGAGCGACAGCAAGCGGTCCCTGTCAAGCGATGTAATGGCCAGCCGGGAATTTGAGGACGCGCTAAAGACTCGAAGTGGAATCGAACGTGCGAACAGAAGACAAGCCGAAATGTACGACGCAAACTTCCCTACGAATCGTAAGAGTGTCTCAACTACATCTCACCGTTCGCAGCACAACGCCGATGAAGAGGGTTGGGAGAGAGCGTCGTCGGCATGGCAGCGTCGAGCAGCCCCCTTCCGAGTCTCGGTGTACAAGAAGGTGAGTCGCCAATCTCATTGTAGGCCCTTGGAAGGGCTAACGAAAGGAGAAGGGACAAGTACTTCATGATTATGGATCACGGTGGATGCTTGCAGCGGGCTGCGCACTGCTTCGTACATAGCCGATACATGCGCAGTCGTGCTCTACTTTGTTGATACTTTC
This sequence comes from Hammondia hammondi, assembly GCA_000447165.1. Taxonomy (NCBI): domain Eukaryota; phylum Apicomplexa; class Conoidasida; order Eucoccidiorida; family Sarcocystidae; genus Hammondia; species Hammondia hammondi. Next base: position 9,312 of record AVCM01000152.1, read on the forward strand.
CCAATTTTCCCCGATCACTTACTGCCGTTTGCTTGCTCAGGTGGAAATATGGCTCCTGATTTTTACGGTGATGTGCTGTTTGATAGCTTTGGTCGGGTGTGAATCGTGGCACCACCTGTGTCAACGCACGCGTATTAACAACAGGAGATTGGCGGCGACGGCGATTGCATGTACCACAGCATTGCGGCCTGTCTGAAGGAACTGGAGAAATTCTACCCTACGTTTGAGGCGCTTGACATGCAAGCAATTCGCAATGTGGCTGCAGATGGATTCGTCGGCTTCCGACCATCTGAGACCAGTAAGTGCATTTTATTCTGCTGAAATCTCTACCTTATGATTCATTGCAGACCACGTAGCCGCGGTTTGTTTCAGCTGCTCGTTGCAGTGAGATGCATTTGGTTATCCGATCAGTTCCAGCTGTGCACGATACTACGGTGCGTCTATCGCGTGAGGCTGCCTCCGTGGCTCACGAGCACATCTTTTCATGTCACTGTTCTTCTTCATCATGCACAGGTGGAAACCGCCCGGGGCCCAACTGGGATGCTGACGCCTTCATGAGGCGCTTGGAGGTGTTAGCGGCTCTCGAGGACGAAGAGTGGCTCGATCCATGGTCTCCTTCTGCGGTTCTCTCGGGGGACCAGTACCGCAATTCAGCGTGTAAGTCACATGCTTAGTTCGTCTCTTCATTGAATGCTCCTCGTGTAAATCCTGCTTGGTTGGTCGAGTTTGTTGTTGGCGGGGGCTTCTGCAGAAATGAGAAATTCAGCCAAAATTCTTCTCCTGTCAGCGATTGCCTCCGTTTTTGACGTCCTTTATGTCAAATTTGTGATGTCTTTATTATTTCTGCAGATATAATCATGGACACATCAACGCCTGAAGGAAAAGCTGCAGCAGTCCATTTCGAACTTAGCAGGCCAGGCTCTGTTCACTGGGGATCGGGGTTTGACATAGAGGCGATTGAAGACGCGTTGAACGTCGGAGTTGTTGTACTCTCACATGAAAAAGGTGGCGTGTACCCTCGTGCCTCGAGGACAGACGTAAAGCGACCGTACTACATTTTACTTTACTACTATGTAAGTGTATCACAAAACTGTGCGGCGCAAGACCGACTCTGGTTGCCTTTTGCAGATGGAATAAAAGACATCACTTGGAATTGCAGCTTGCACATCGCGGAGTAAAGTGGATAACATAAGGGAGCCTTAATGGGACAGTTCTAAACTCAAGAGATGTTTGCTGCCTTTTCCTTGTGCAGAGTGGGCAGCATTTCCAACAAGCTGGACTTCGTCACTACGACAAAGGGAGCGGTTCTATGGAAATTCGTTCCGCCTTTAGCGCTGATGAGGTTCCTGACTTTGTTCTAAGCCTGCACCGGGAAGACTGTCGCCAGCCCCTGTTTCCTGAGGTAGCTGAAGGAGAGTAGTGAAAACAGGTGCTCCTGTTGTCTGGCTGTTCGTCTTGTTGAGCACAACAAATCTGACTGCGGCATCGTGTATGTTCCGAAGGTGCCTCATGTACAACAGGAAGCTTGCTTTGTGAAATGTGACGAGCTACGGGATCAATGCAACCTGCTCTGTTGCACTTGCATGGAGTGACATTCGACAGAAGATGTTAGCTCTCGTACTACGACGATGTGTTCGCGTCCACGATGCGAGCCTCCAACCCACTGGCTTTAAGAGTCAGTCTGCGCAGTGCCGTACGTTTCATTCATGACTCGGCAAGCAATGTCTTGTGGCGTATACCACGAATTGGTTTTCCTGTAAAGGGATATGTTCTTTTTTTACGAACCGGGAAACTCGAAGACCAGTGGATCGCCTTTGTTGCTGGTTTATTACCAGTCTCCGAGGCGGTGCAGAAACTGTTTGTTTTGTCACTCTGTTGCTACACATGGACGGATCGAACCAGATCCAAGCCTGTGCGATCACGACGTGTAAGTACAATCCCTTCGCATATCGCCGAACGTCAAATAGCAGTCTTTGACTGGTCGCAAGAGGTCAACACCACAGACGAGCAACACGGCGTGGCATGGACCACACTGCGACATACGTTCAGTTAGAGGCAAAAACTCCAGGTGTGCATTGTGTTCCATAAGATAAATGGCAGAGGACACGCAAGGCGCCTCTAGAGCACAAGATGGAATCTGCAGTTGGCTTTTTACTTCCTTCCTAAAACGGGGTTCCCAAGGTCTTCCTGCATACTCATCATGCAGGCTGCAGCTGCTGTAAAGCAACAGCACAGTTTGTGAAGTGTGATGTGCTTCGTTGCCCTGAACACAGATTGAAGGGACATAACATATTATGCTGTTTTCACTATACAGACAAAACTTCGTGACAAGTGAGACGAAGACCCGTTGCGGCCGTCATGAATGTACAGCTTCAGAAGTAGCATTTCAAAGGTTCCAAAAAAATGCATATTTTTGCACTCGCTCCGAATCAAATCACGTCGTGGCAAATATAGGGTAATTTAGTTCCTCTAGCCTACGCCTGTTCCGCTTTCGTACATCTATTTGCAACCACGTAATGCATCAAGCAATCAATGGCGGTATGTTACAGTCTCTAAAAAGTTGCATGCAAGTAGTGTACATGCATGTGTTTTCGATAGTGCTCGTCGTTACTGTTGTTTTGCCCATTTTATCGCTGTCAGAAGCCGGCTTATTGTAGAAGGACTTCTGAACCCGACACACCCACCTAACTAACGTTGGAGCGTGGTACCTAGGCGGTACTCCTTGGAAGTAATCGCACAGTTGTGCGTTCCATTTGTTGTGAAGAATGCGTCGTGATTATGCTAACATTTGTGGATTTGTTCGTGACCCCATCAACAGTCTTTCGAGCCGCTGGGGCAAACGGTTGTGTGCCGCTTCCAGTCGCCAAGAAGGACCAAGCCATTACAAGTTTTGCGATCAGTACGAGGGGGCTGTAGATTCAGTGCAGCTGCCCGATTCCGTACCGTCACAAGACGCATTTGTGACCGTGTACTTTTCTGCTCGAGAAACTCAATATCACATACGCCTTGTAACGAGGTCAAGACGCTCCGTTCACAGGCTTTCAGCAACACACAGAGAAACCGGTGTCCATACACTCGTCAGATTTTGCTGCTCCCAGGCATCACAAGTTCGTCTTTCTGGTGCTTAAGGGTGCCGCAACGACAGAGTCTTGCTCTCGTAGTATCGTATCGATTTTGAAGATGCGATTCACCGCGATCTTGATTTTGAGCGTCTCTTTTGTGGTGCGTGCCCACAGTCAAAATATATCACCCGGTAACCATGTGAAGCAGGATAAAATAGCGGCTCAGCGTTTCCGGGTAAGAGGCGCGCTTTCAACAATGTGGGTACTCATCCGAATACTAAAAATGGATGCAGGCAATGGTGGGGAGAATCAGGAGCGTAAGCAATCCCATTGGTTATCTTTATCTTTCTGAGACAATCCCCTACGCACAATCAGGCAACACCGCTTACAGTCAACAGTCCACGGCAAGTGCAAAAAGCGTCAGACAATCACAATGGAGAATCGCGAGCCACTTCAACAAAAGCGGCAGCGAGGATTCGCAAGTCACCAGAGTTTAAGGTAGGAACCCTTGGTGGCAGTGCAGCCGCAGTTTTTTTAAATCCTCCACCAGCATAGCGGCTTACAGAATGCCACCGTCCCGCAGGTGAGAGTGGAAACCAGGTCACATGCCACGGAGCCTGCCGTATGCATGTCTGTTCCCAGTTCCGGAAGGCGAGGTTCGCTCAGGCTCCCGCGGTAAGGTTTCCTTCCATCCAAAACATAAAATTAGGAAACATTATCTGTCTCAGATTGCTCCTAAGTCCGGTCTGGAGATTAGTGCACGACGGGTTAGAAGACACAAGGTAGGAAACTTCCGTCAACGATTCAGGGAAGGATCCGATTTTTTTTCAAGTTACCACCTAAGACTATGGGAGACCTAGAGGACGAAGAAATTGCTGCCGAACTGGGTTCGAACGTCACTAGACGAAAGCATATCGCGGCGCCAGAGTTTGAGTATGCGGCTCCCGGCGCTGAAGAAGTCCTTTCTGCTCCAGCTTCGCCGAGACCCTCCGCGGTTCCGTCACCTGCAACAGTTGCCCCGTCTGAAGCTGATTTACAAGGAGTAATCACTCACAACTTTAGCAGCACGATGTGTTTTACAAACTCTGCCTCTAGGGTCTCGTGATAAATGTGATAACAGGTGAATACCTTCTACGCCAATGGCAAATCATCCCGGTTCCAAAAAAACTCGAATGGAAAACCAGGCCAAGCCCCCCAACCAGCGGCAGTGGAGGCGCAGCCCACATCAGCGGCGGTAAAACAAAACTCTTCGTCAGCGAGACTCCTCAATGCTTAACCACACGAACAGATGCCAGAAGCCATGCCTATGCCTGAGACCCCTCCACCTTCCCCAGAGGTTCCTGATCGCGCGGCGGAACAGGGTCCTGTCTCGTTTGCTCCACCGTCCCCAGTAAGCCCTACCGTTACGCTAACAGCGATTTCTATGAACTCTTTTCCCAGGCTGACCTCACACCTATTGTGGAGGCCATCCGGCAACTAGAGGGCAAAGTTTCACTGGCAGCTCCCGTCGCACCCGCGATAGCGCCACAACAGGCGGTTTCTGTAGCCGACCCTGTGGCGGTGCCAGTGAATATAGAAAACAACAACTGCTGTTGTGGAGGTGAGAAAAAGACACAAGTTTATAAAAAGCAGCACCCAACTTTTGGGTTAATGCAGGAGACTGCTCGAACTCCACATGAGGGGACTCTGCAAGGCGATCGGTAACAGTTCTTTTCCAGTCAGCAACGCCGAAGGTGGTCAACTTAAAGGGGCTCCCAACATTCGTGATATCCACTGCATCCTCTCATCAGTCGAAGAAACACTGTTGATTCTCATCATTGGGAAATGTGTGTTGTTGGCGCGTGACCAGGCCAGCGTTCATTTTGTTAAGCTCAACTTCATTCACGAGTGTGGTGGCAACAGACTGAAGTAACAATACGGTGTATTCATTATTAGACTTTGTATTCGGACTGCAATGCTGCTCCTTCACGCAGTCTAGTTCTTGCATGTCGAACTACTGTTTGGCCTTCGCCCTACACGACTTTGGTCCGGAAACGGTCATTGTGAGAGTCTCATGGAGTTCAGCGCTTCAGCTAGTATTACCCTTCTAATGCAGACCCAATATCGTACTGAGCCCACCTGTACCTACGTCGGTGGGTAGCGTTGCCTTTCACAGCATCGGGAGTCCGCAGTTCCCCTGTCGTATGCATGTGTTTGTCTGTCCCATAGACGGTGCCTAAGGGGGTCGAATAGAGATGATCTCCCACCGTCCACCTTGTGAAGTTGAGGAGAAATTTTCGATACAAGTGTTGACCTCAATGCTCCTTGACAAGATAGCACACAACACATAGCCACTGGTGAGCCCTGGATTTCCTTGAAAGAGGGAAAAAACAAAAACATTCGGGGTTTCTCATGGAGGTGAAGTGCTGCGTGCAACCCATGTTACAAGAGATCGTGGTTCCCATTTTGTAGTCTAACCGAGTTGCAGGCGCCGTATCATTCCGATACCTTAAATAGACTGATAGCTAAGAGCAGAAAGAAGATGTTTTGCAACAGAGATGCTGCTCCGTCACATGCTTTTTCCTCTCAGAACACATCTGCTTGGTCTTTATCTACGCTCCCGCGTACGGTTGCTGCAGCATCTGCTGCCGCATGCAGAGTTCTTGATACGGTTCATCTCGATTCACTCTACCAATGACGAAATTCTTCAGGTCGTATTCACTTTTCTTGGCGCCTTCTCGCTCCCTCGTTTGTCTTTCTTCGGCTACTGCGTCTTAGAATGACAAAGCAATGTCTCCTTCGTCGTCGCGGTGGCTTGTTCATAGCATTTCTACACAGTTTTACCAATTTTTGACTCGATGAAAACGCATGCAAACCGGGAATCCGGCACTTAACTCAGTTTATTCGTGAAGATGTTCCGTTGAAAAAACCTTCCTGGAAGGTATAACTGCTACATCTTCTCTTTTTGCAGTGCTAGAGTAGGGGTGTGAAGCCTAAAGTGACCTACTCGCGAAACGCACGCGGGGAAAGCTCCTTTTTTCCAGCCGGCTGCCGCATGTGAAGTAGTGCAGGATCCCTCAGTCCTGGTGAGGCGTTCCGCACCAGCTGTTTCTTTTAGGATAAACGCTTATTCCTCCGCTTTCTTTTGGGTGCTGCCTCTTCGGATTCATTCGCTCTTCTCCATGGAAGCCTTGCGCGCTGGGCCACGGCAGCACCCGGCCTCCAAT
>AVCM01000156.1:0-10433 GCA_000447165.1 Hammondia hammondi
TGGCGGGCAATATGTGTGCGGGACCAGCCGTTTTGTGAGCTCGTTTTCCCGAAAGAAAACTCTGAAAAACTGCATCCGCTGTTCGGGAACGAAACCTTACTCAGTTCCAACAGTCACTCGACCCGTCTACTACCGGGGGGGAGGTGGGGAGCTACGAGACGGGAATTTCGTGCGGGTGGAAAAGACTAGTGCAGAAGAGGAAGCAGAGGAGCCACGCGGAAGACGCTGAAGGCAGCCAAGGGTTCCCACGAAAAACACTTCGAGAAGCAGATGACTGGAGACAAGGGGGCACGAACAACTGGGAAGAAGCCAAAAGGACGGACGCCAGTGTAAGGCAACGCTAAGAAAAGAGAAGCTGCCGCCTTTTCCCTCAAATCACTTGAAGAAAAGGACTGTTCAGGTGAAAAGCCAGTCTGACGGAGTGTCTTGATCCCACAAAACGTGACAAAAAGTGCGAGGTGGCAGCTACCGTCGACCGACAGGAAGCAGCTTGTGTGTCCAGAGCTCTTTCTGAAGAGACACTCCAAGGCGTTTCTCTGGGGGGTCCTTTACGAGAGTCGGAAAAAAGGAAACCCTTCGATTGCCAGAATGTGACGAGTGAACAGCAGGTTCTCATCAATCCCGGCAGCAGCGAGACTGGTACAAGGGGGAAGGAAGACCCGGCCTCCTTGGCGGAACGGAAAGCAATGCGCGGAAGTGCAATGCTGGGGTGCGGAGTGAAGCTGCCGCAGAATCGGTAGAACTACATTAAGAGGGAGGAGGACTCTGGCGCCACTGATGTTTCGAAGATCGGTAATGTTCTCTCGGTGATTCTTCACCGTTGAAAATCCACCTGGCACGGCAGTCACCGCGGGCTAAAGGGGCGGGTTGGTCGGAGAAATGTCGGCCAGGGAAAACCAGGGAACCGAAAAAGGAAAAAGTGTTCAGGATACACACCGGTGGGCGGCTCGCACGCGTAGGACTGGGTGGAAATTGGACGGGACGCAAAAATTCGAAAGATCGCGGGAACGCAACTCGAGGACCGCACTCCAGAACGCCACGGGGCGACACGCTGCCACTGTTGCACGCAGCCCAAATAGTGTTTCGGAGTTCCTGTCTTCAGAGTTTCCGAAACAGCAAATCGGCACCTAACTAAGGACACTCTCAAAACCAGCCGTTCCGTTCACTCTTCCCGCCTCAGAAGAAAAGTCAACAGCCGCGGAAACGCGCAGGAAACGTGGCCCCCTACAGTTGCGTGTAGCTTTCTACCATCGGCGTTCTGAGTAGTCTTTTCCAGGATCACGGGGGGACTGGCATAACGCTGTTCGCTGTCACACCCATGGCTGGCGATCCTTGTGTTTCTGTTGTTGCTTGGGAACCCCCTTCGTCCAATACTCTGTTCCACTCGCGAGACGAGCGCGCTGCCGCCGTCAGTTTTGTCTTGCTTATTGCCTGGCGCATGCACTGAAACTGGCACGCTGCTTCACGATGGGCGCCACTGTCGCGCTTCCTGCCGTTCCAAAAGGGAAGAATTTCTCACGCACAGCCCTCATCTTAATAAAACGAAGAAGAGAAGCGTCGGTTCAAGGTGCGTGGCCAGAGCCACGCTGGTGCGAGCGAACGATCCGTTTTGTTGTTCGAATTTACGCAACATTTGCTCCAACGAACGGACAACGAATACAACTGGACGTGTGCACAGGGTGTGTCGGGGAGTGCAATATGTATACCTGCACATATACGTATGTATAACCGTAACTGCATTGGTCGGACCTCTGAAAGAAAGGAGGAACAAAACCTAGGGCAGGAGCTCTAGGCGGAAGAAAACCGTTTGGGAAAAAGCAGCTGCGGATGAACGCCGGACGCTTTGTGAACGGTGCAAGGGTGGCTGCACGAAACGAAATGCGGATCGGAAGCGTTTGGCGATCGTTGTCTGCCTGCCGCACCCCCTGCACACGCATTCACTAACAAATGACCTAGATTCCGGGTTTACAAGTAAGAAACTGATTTCGCAGCTCTTGAAGAGGTGGTCACTCCGGTCTTCCGTTGCAGATGAGGATGTGCGGTGCACGCCGCCGGGTCCGTACCTGTCCAGCTCCTCAGGTACTATGAAGGAGGGTATTTTATGAGAGTTTGCTTTCTCTGGCAGTTGCGCTGATCCAGCGACAGGCACAGTGGTTCTGGGCTTTCTAGGGGTATGGCAGCATCAGGAGCCAAATCTGAGGAACTGGTTGGTGGACAGTGAGTTTCTGCGGTGTTGGCCTAGCACAATGCAGCGGTAGCCTCTTGTGTAGTACGGTGGGGGGTTGTTGAGGAAGCAGACACAACCACCGCATTCCAGTGTGGAAGCTTCGTTGAATTCGTAAGGTTGACTCCCTCCGGCATCGTAGTTGTTTGGCGAACCCGAAATACCACATCTGGAGCACAGAGATCCCTGAGACATTGAATCGAGGAACTTCGCTGCGATACCACGCAAGTTGAGTGGTTGTTGCCTCAGCCTTCGGTCACCCATTACCTAGAATACTCAATAAGACTCCCGTTATGAGATACAACAACCAAGTTCTTTACGATTGCTGTACGCCATCGCCCCACTGGACTGGTTACGCCAGCTAAAAGTGTTGGATTTCAATATCCTCCCGGTATTCATGTTTGCTTTTTATTGTGTTAGCAGGGGTTCGAGAACACTCAGTACACCTATGAGCCTATTCCGGGAACACCCTGTCTTTTACCGGTGTGCTCTAAATCTAAATTCACCTTATAGTTTTGGTTTCTTAGTTGCAATGACCTCTGTACTTCAAATAAATAGAGGTATCACTCCGGCGTTTGCATATACTTCAGATGATTTGTTTCCATGGTAGCACATATCCGAGGAAAGCAGCGGCTATAGTAAGTAGATAGAAAAACTAAACCAAACAACCAAGCGATATTTGAATAACTATAACTTCAGTTATACATTCCTCGAATCATGTGAAGTGAAATGCACAAGAACACCACCAACATGGATTGGTACAAAGAAATCATCATATCCGCCGTACAACGTCGATATTAAGAACATCAAGGCCACACCGTGTACTGGAATGTCACATTATAAGTAGAGATTGTCTCCCGTCAGTTGTTGTCTGATTGGTATTGCATGCCGAGTGCGAAAGGGAGAGGAAAGGCTACGAGTTGGACTAGTGGTGGAGAGGTCATTGTTTACCGGATCCAAGTTCTATTGTATTAGCAGAGCATCGTTAAGATGATAATTATTGTAGAAGTGGAACCAACTGAACACCATGAACTTATAAAACATAGATAATCAGGGTAATCTAGGATCTTCCCAGGCAAACTCCAAATGTTATCTGAACGGCTGTCCCTGGATGGGCGGCCCTTGATTTTGTTCTTCTTTTTCTCTCTAGAAAGTACAACAGGTTCCATCCTCTCCGACTGATTGTACTTGCTCTAAATGTCACTTTACAAGTTTTGCAAGAAGAGGCGTGCCTCCAGTAAGTTCCATGGGGAGGGACTGGTAGAACTTCCAAGCACAAACGGGAACTCCGCGACGGCCGTGTTGAAATTAACGTGATCGCACCCAGTTGTCAGATATTAAGGCGTCATGATTCATAGCGTAAATCGCCTCTGAAGTCTCTCTGTGGCATAGAGAAGTTGAGGAGCAATTGCAAGAACCCTGCAGCACATTTGTTTTTCTGAAAGCGAGTACAGTCGAGGTGAGTGTTGTAACTTGCTGGGAATGGTCGTACAGAAAAACCCTCTAGCACGCCCTCTGCCCTCCTTCGTCAGTTTCCTACGAGCTCCCTACGTGCATCTAAAAGCCATTTCCATTTTCTAGACAGGTGCTGTCGGGGAGCTACTGAAATATCAGAAAGAGAACGTCTCGAGCTCAAGTTTTCTACTGTTCCGTGACGCAGCAGACAACGACATATATGAAGTGGCCGGAGGATGAAGAGGCGAGATCATAATTGCGTCCCTTGCCCCACATGTCGCTGCAGGATGTGTTTTGTTGTTGTACATACGTGCAGCTACTGAATGAAGAAAGACAAGTGTTTTTGATGCTTGGAGGCTTCACGGTGCCAGACGTCACAATCAGCATACTTCCAGTAGTTTCCTTCCGCAAATCGTAGACCAGCTAGGTGCAGGACATGTGGAGCTATCGAATGGGTTTTGAATCCGATTGTATTAGAAAACGAACCCAGAAAAGCAGCGGGATGGAGACTCTATCCCCAAGAAAATGCTGCCTCCGATTCAGATTGGCCGGTATATGCGCATCCTTACTAAATAGCAGGTGGAACTCCAACAGAGACGACCTGCAGGATATGAGCATTTGTCTATTCTGAAAAGATCGCTACTCTGTGCATCGCTTGTGATTGGAATTGGGGATTGATTGCTTCCTCCGGTACAACAGTCCCTGCTATATTGACGGTACCGGAGCAAAAGGCTAGCACTGGAGTTTCCCGCCCGAATTGCCAAACGGGTTCACTAGAACACCTCGAAAAACCGTTATCGAAAACAACTGTCGGACTGGACGGCCGTGGAGGCTGAACTAAACAGCTTGCCCCTGGAATCACGCGTGCACTGGTATGTGAAAGTATGAACTTATTCTGGTGGGCTCGCACAAAGTGGTACGTGGGTATTCTACGAACACGCCAAGCAAGCACACATTCTAATTACGATGTTGTGATGGGAGGCATCCATTCAGTTGGAATTCATTGTTTGAGTACGGGTGCCCCCACCCTCTGCGGACAGCGCCGAGGACGCGACTCTGAAAATGCCTTCGGTTCCACTCTGTCTCGTCTCCACATGCGAAGACATCAGGGTGCCAAAAGGCGAAGAACGATGGAAATATTCCTCCTGTTTATGGTGTGTTCGCACTGAACTGTTTCATTGGCGGGAAATGCCCGCAGATATGTGTAATGGAGGGGAGGCAGCTTTGCATTTTGAAGCGTAATTGGACTGGGGAATTCATTTTTTCTCTATATGGGCGGCAGCTTGTCACGAAATTGAAAGCTGTCAGTGTAAAGTCGAGCATGCTACTTTCCGCGACCAGGCACTGAGTCCCTCAATCCAGCCACTCGTTTGCGAATTCGCTGTCCTAATATTGGCTTTTTTTCGTTTTCATCACTGGCACATTCGGGTTGTAACCTTTAGCTCTGAACGGATTGGCACTTGAGAGACCGAGCGTCTGTTAATCCGGACTTTCGCACTCCGAAGTGTTTTGTTGACTGTATAACTCCAAACTCACCAGCGCCTTCACACCCACGTTTCTTTTCTCTACCAAGGGACCAAACTTATACGATCTCTATTTCAGTCAGGAAGCTCTTTCTTCCGACTTCTGACTTTGCCAGAACCCCTCTCCCCTCAGTGGTCGCCGGCGATGCACCGCAGTTCTGCTGTGCACCGTCCAGTGTCCGCAGAAAACACAAGCCGAGAGGCAAATTCCATCATCCGTGTATGTGAATACCTGAGTTCCAGAACTCCCTAGGGCGACGCCCCTTGCATCCATTCTAAAAAGACGAAATTCTTCGATTCGTCGCGGACACAGGGTCAGACAGGGGATCGCAAGACGTATCAGAATGCAAAATGAATCGAGTAACCTGGCAGTTTTTCCTTGTTGTTCAGGACAAGTGAGTTCCTGTCGTGACTCTCTGACTCTCAACAAGTCGACCGAGGAGGACTGCCCGCAAACTTCCGACCAGAACTGTGGCCAGCTCCAACCTGTCTCACCCGCCTCGAGCTGGTTCATCCACCCCCTTCTTCTTCCGCTGCTGCCTTCAAGATTTGCTTTCAAAAATCCTTCGTGGCCACCAACTCCCAAGAAGAAACGGAATCTGGTGAATGGGTGTTCTGCGCCGCCGCCATCTCTAGGGGTGAGAGGCAGTTCGAGTGGATCGTCGAAGCTGGCGAGTCGTCCAGACTACCGTACAGAATGGGTGTCGCAAGGCAATGCAGAAACGGAAAAGTGTTCGGACGCACGGGCTAAAAACCCGGAACCCAATGCAGTGAATGTGTCTCATCACTTTTCGGCGAGTTCGAAGAGTCGGAAACGGAGGAAGGTCGTCCATACCCCAAAGAAGGCTGTTTCAAATGGAGCGCCTGCTCAGGCGGATCTAACGGTGCCTGTAAACGCTGCCGAAGCGGCTTCGGGAGATTTCCCAGGCATTGAAAACGGCGTGTCTCGTGAAGAGAAAATGGCAACATCGAGTGAGTCCGCAATATGCAGACCTACTCGGGCGTCCCAGCTTTCAACGCAAGCTCCCAGTCCGTCAAATCGCTGCCAGAATGACTCGTCCCGGCTCGTGAACAGAATCGTAACAGGTGGCAACGCATCTGGTGCAGACGGGGTAAAAGATTTGGAATGTGAAGATATGGATGCAGCGGCTGATTCAAGCGTTTCATCTGTGTTTGGCGGAAACACATTGGACGAAGTGACGCGCGCCGAACGAGGCTCCGTGCTCTGCCGGAATCATGGAAATCAAACGCCAGCTCCTTCATCCGACAGTCTTCGTCGTGATTTGCTCGATACTACGGAGAAAGAAAGCTTTTCTCCGACGCAGCGTGGATCCGTAGACGCGAAAGGTGCCACGGAGAGGTCACAGCGAGCAAGTTCTGTCCGCTCCACACCTACCGAGACGCAAAGTGATTTCAAGAGCGAAAAAACAGACTGTTCTGCTTCGTTTGGATTTCTAAGGACCTCCCCTACAGCTGGGGAAGTTTCGGAGCTTGTACTGTCAGATGTGGACACGGGCGTGCAGACACCGTCGAAAACAGTGGAAGTTCGAGCTAGCGTACGCAGCGAGAAAAAGGGTAACGCCGGTGTCGATGCCGTTGAGCTAAAGTGTGGCGCAGACACAACATCCGCTTCGCCGCTCACGACGCGACAAGGGCCCGGTAAACTGGTTGCACATCGATGGGGAGAGGCTCCAGACCCTGTAAGTCGAGAGACCACCCCGTCGAGACGAGCTTCTGAATCACAGTCTCGGGTGCCGTCCTCTCAATCATCTCGAAACCCTTCCAAAGGGCCCTTTCTGCCGTCCATTGGTTGTGGCTTAGTTGTGTCTGCTTCCTCCCTAGGACGAGGAAGCGGCCTCGGCGTCTATGCCACGAGAGGGTACAGTGCCCGGTCACGAATGGGCGAGTACGCAGGCTTGTGTGTTGACCGGAAAGTGGCGATGATGCTCCGTGGTATGGGCACTTCCACTCATGTGATGCGAGTAGGGATGCAGTACCAGTATTTAGTTGGATACAGACTCCCTTTTGTCTTCGGCGGTGCCGGCGCGTTTGTGAATGACGGCCGCTGGTTTGCAGATGGACGGAAGGGGCCTGGAGTCACCGCCAGATTCCATGTCGCTTATGACAAAAAACGAGCCAAAGATCGCGTGTATGTAGTCGCAACACGGGATATTGCAGAGGGTGAGGAAATCTTCACCAGCTACGACAACCAGTACTGGGCTCTCCTCCACTGAAACGAACTTGATGCACAGTCAGACTTTTTCCAGTTCGGCTGCAGCAACGGCGGTGTCCACTCGTGGATGTACTACAAACACCTGCGGCGTTTCTTGAAAGGTACTCCTTATTCTTTTTCGTGGTTGAGAAGCCGTCGACCCCGACGCCTCTTGAGTGGCTGCGCTTGTAAGGAAGGTCGCAAAGCGACAGTAGAGGGAAAACAGACGGCGGGTTGAGGAAACGTCAGAGGTAATAGCCAGGTGAAGGAAGTCGTGTTCCTCTGTCATGTTCACGGAACCTGCATCAAGAGACAGGGCCATAGAGAAGGCGAATCGAAAATTTTGACTGGTATGCGGGCATTTAAATACCACTGATAAGACACGCACGTGCCACGATTTCATTCACCCGCTACGCCTTGGCTGCTACGGAGCAACTGCAGCGCTTTAGTCCGTTGACATACATTTGCATACTCTCCTGAATACCAGTCAGGTGTCAGCGGAGTTCTGTGAGGCCGGCAAACGCAGAGGAGTGCTAGCGGGAAACGTCAACGGATTACTCAAGTCAAGAGCAAGTTTCACCAATGTCAAGCACGTCACACCTCATTGAGGATGCAATGTTAGCCCAGCGCCTTTGCGGAGGCAATTTCTCGAATTTTCTGCCGAGAGTGTGTTTCTTTTTGACACACTGCTCAGATTCTCAACGTCACTCACATGTAGCATGGTTGCAGCACTCCTCGCTACCTCTTGAGGCTGTCTACAATGCTGGAACGACCCGGAGGGCACCATCGTAGAAAAACAAAGAAGACTTCGATTCTCTGAGGCTCATAATACCAGTCATACTAAGTTTCCTCTGTGGTGGCAGTGATGCGGCGAGCAGCACAGTTACCTGCTCCTGTTTGGCTCAAAGGAGCTTGGAAGAAACACAACATCGACAGCAACAAAGTTGTTGGGTTACTGTAGCTGTGACTTGAATAAGATGATTTACAGGTGTTTCTTGGTAGCTGAATCACTGCTAGCACTCACAAACCGGAGTGTGCGCCGTCGGAGTCGTCTTGCACTCGTTTTGAAACGCGCTGCCACCAGCGGACGGATGTATCTTTGGTGCTCCAATAGCGTTCACGCAGGGAAAAACATCCGCAAGAAAACTATGTTATTGGAGCAAAATGCGCAACAGCTCTGTGAATGCGTTGTTACTTTTTTTAGCTACAGTTAAAGCCAGGGATGATGCAAACGCGAAATCTTGCAACTGGAACGCCTGCTGCAAAGTGCCCCTTGGGTGACGGTCGTAAGAAGGCCCGGGAGGAAACGTATCTACCGGTAGCACTTTTCGAGAAACCGTGCGTGTTTTCTCTTCGTACACCTCCAGAGAACGTGTCTGTTTATGAATGTGAGTGAAGGGAATTAAGCAGAAAGAAAGATTTGGCTGACGATTCCCTGGATCTGTTAAGGCTCACCGTAGACAGGATGGGATTGAGATACTGGCACTTACCCTCAGACCGTCGTCCTCGTCCCTGCTCAGCTTTTGCGCTGGCTACACGTTTGACCGCCTTGCCTCAGCCAAGTTCCAAGTTCAAGGGTCAGAGAACTCCAACGAGAGACTCTCCCTGTACTACAGCATTTTACTTTTCTTGAAGTGCTGTGCAAGCATATAGAGGTTCGCTGCGGTCTTGCTCAAACCTCCGCGAGGTGACCTGCATGTGTCTACGAGCTGAGTGAGAGGACAGAAAAGTCACCCGGTGAAAAACTTGCCTGGACCACGTTTGTGCGAAATCCCACACTTTTGACTAAACGCGTCTGTTTCGTTTTCTTTTCCGCAACACTTTTTTTATTCTTCAAGAGACATAGTACGACGGAAACCGTGGGAGAACTGGACCGCCTCTCTAGCAAAACGGCGAGAAAAACGTAGCTGCGAGAGGCGCCGCTTCCTGTGTCTTGCGGAAATTCTTCCACATGGTAGCCGCGCTCAAGGCGTGAACGTCAAAAAAAGGTTCCAGCACTTGAAAACTTGTGTACTTTTCCCTTCATTTTTAAATTTCCATTTCATGCGCGTAAACCACTCACTGCATCGCTTCGTAATGGGTGGCGGGCCGCCGTGCCACTCTGTCAATGCGTACTAGCGAAGGCTGGCCGTCTTGCCTGCTTTTCACAGAAAAACGAGCATTTCTGCAAGGATTTCCCGCACCATTCTATCTCGTTTCGTTCTTTGATCGCCCGGCATGGTCCGGACAGAGGAATAGTGACATGCGTAGAGTGGCCTTTTGGAGGACACGCTACGTACGAGAAAAGATTGACAACCTTTCTGGTTTTACAACCAGTTCAGTTCTTCTTCTGGCGGCTCGAATAACCTAATGTTCGAGCTTTTACACTTTCATGTTCTTCATCTTGTTTAAGTCTTGGTGGTTTTTTTTCTCAGGACAGCGTGCCCGTATCGGGGCTGTCTTCCGCGGTGGATCTCGCTGAGGACGTAGCGCCTTTTAGCGCATTTCTACTGTCGGTAGCCACCCCATTCCAGCTTTCTGCCCTCCGTAAAGAGGTAAATTCCTCATCTATGCACACTTCAGCAGTAAGGTTTCCGCGCAGTTTCTTGCGTTCTGCTCCACGTTGTCAGATTCCTCGTAATGTGCCCAAGATGACCTTGAAACCGCCGACGCGTCTGTGTGTCGACAAGCGGTAGCTACCACAGATTTCTATATAACGCCGTTGCCCCCTTGCTCGTCCTCAAAAGTGCGCGACCACCCTTTCATATCAAAGCGACCTGTCACCAGTAAACCTGTCTCAACGCATGCTTGAAGTAATGTTTCGACTGGAGTCACGGGATGCGTTTCCGTTTGATTCCCCAGCGAAACCGGGTGTCTGCACACTCGCATTTGTCGCCTGCCCCTCCCATAACAAATCCCGTCGCTTAACCCCGCGCTCTTCGATTCCTGTTTCTCCACGTTGCCTTCTTTCTGCAGGCACATATCCGCAGCACCCGGTGACCTGCGAACTCCCAGCGCAGGAAACAGTTGCTTCTTGGAC
>AVCM01000158.1:0-23352 GCA_000447165.1 Hammondia hammondi
GCAGCCGCAAGCGTAGGCAGAGGAGACGAGGGATGACACAGCCAGCTGTTCCTGGTTAGGTCAGAGAACAAGACAGAGGATACTGAAGACAAAAGAGCCTGACACCTCAAGAAAGAAAAAAGGAAATAAAACATCCACGCGGTAGCCAGACACCCTCTTGGTGAGGGAGAAAAACGGACCCGAATTGTCATCATCGACTGTCCATAGTGTCTCACTCCTGTGAGGCAACTCTCCGGCTGGAACAGAGGCGAAGTTAGGCGCATGAAAGAAACCACATTTTGGAAGGGACGAAACTCGTGCCGGAGTGTCCGGTCGCCCACGTGTCAACCCCCTCACAACAAATCAAAAGGAAAAGCGGGAGAGGGCCGCCACCGAAGTTAAATCGGACCCGAACCTTCGCTGAAAGGAGGGACGAAGCGACACCACGAGATCAGTGCGTATAGTGGATCGGATGTGACGGGAATGGATTAGTACGGAAAAGATGCTTGGTTGCAGAAAGCACTTTTGCAGGCGTCGATAGTGTGTCCATTGCTGACTTTGGAGTCTCGATAGTGAAACGTCTTTAGTCTTTCCGCGGTGAAATGCAGTGTTGGAACGATTGAGGAAGCAGGAAGCCGACAACTTTGGGGCCGCACACCGCGGAAGTACATGCATGTAGCGGCGGGTCAGAACAACTGGACATAGACTTTTTTAGTACAGCGTACGAACGAGACAAAGAGCCTCTACCGATAACGTTTGCTCTATCAGGAGGTGATCTCAGAGGAAACGAAAGGTCTGCTACCAACAATAACCCGTACGACGCGTGAGAGTGAGACTCTTGCCCAGCAAGACAAGGTTTACTCCTGAGGTAAAACAAGGAATAATCGGCCACGCGCATGCAAAATTGACACCCAACTCCAAGTCAGCAACACACTGCAGCCGAAAAACATACTCGAACCGGTAGACACACGCTAGCCTTTTGACGTGAGCTAAGCGCACCGTCATCATCTGATTCAAAGTTTGGGTGGAGATTTTCTACCACCTCTCGTTATCGATATTTTGTGGCATTCTAACGGAAAGAGCAAGAACGCCTGCTCCGGCACCCCCCACTAATAGAGCACGCCTCGACAGAGGCGCGTCGCCAGCACCGCAGCTGTTCACTCTGCCGGCAAGGCAGGGTGAACAGCCGTTAAGAGATTTGAATGCGACGCCCACACCAAGATTCGGGAAAGATATGAATGAGCTACTTGTTTCCTGCAGTTAAGCCATCTGCTGCATAAACGCTGCCTAAAATTCTGGTATTGCTGTCGAGTCAAAGGCCGTCCAGGGTGACGGCACCGTCAGATGGGCAACAGGTATTTCGGCTTTTCCTCAAACCGTCTAGTAAACACTTCTCCGGTCAGTCTCTATCAAAAAAGTTCTCGGTTGGAATCGTGTACGTGTGAGGCACTCACTTGTTAGAAGTCAGTGCACAAGCTTGAAAGAAAGCGCTGCGTTGTGTTCCAGCCCCTGAGTATTCCGTCTGCGTGTGACTACCCGAAGCTAGACTGAGTCGGACTGAGGGGCTTTGGAAGAGTAATTTTTTGTCTGTTTGTGGCTATGTATTTCACACAGATAGACATTATGGCAAGGATTAGCGTTGTCCCGATCCGTTTGATAATAACGGGCTCTTTTTTTTTCGTCGTCGCAGCGCTCATGTCCACTACGGTATTAGGGGCTGAGGGAACGAATGACGCCGCGTCTACAAAGATCTGCAACGCAGACGCGGCTGCTAAAGGGGGCATATCCGTTGAAGTTGACCCAGCAACGAAGAAGGTCTCATTTAGTTGCGGTACCAACATGGGCAACCTGCTGCCGTCACCGGGAGACAATAACACCATCACGAAGTGTTACTCGAGAGTAAATCTCCAGGGCGAGACGCCCCTCGTGGAGCGTTTCGGCGAAGGATCGAAAGCCAATGTCAAAACGGCAAGCACAACATCGACCACAAGTGCAGAAGTCTCGCTGACAGTGGGAAAGCTCCCTGAGATGACGGATACCGTCTACTTCGCTTGCAGCGCCGCAGCGGCTTCGGGGGCAAACCGGGCGCCAAAGGTGGATCCGTCTCAGAACATTGATGGAAACACAGGCAAAACCAAATGCGTCGTCACGGTGACAGTTCCCGCTGATCCAAATGCCAACAGTAAGTCCGAGAGACATACCACGTTTCTGGATGGTTTCTGGAAGCATCGCGGTAGTCCACGAAAACTAGCATCACCGACGCTTGTCCTGAAACATTCACTAAGTGAATGCCACACTTTGAGGAGTGGCAGCACCGCCATACCAGGCGGTTTCGTTGATGTGCGTTGATTTCCACAGTCGTCCGGTGTGACAAAGTGTAGGCTCTGTTGCAAAACGCTTCCGTTTGCAATGAAGTGATGGCATGGTCCTCGCTATGACGACACCAGTCCCAGAACTTGCTTGAAAGGGCAAAACAGAGGTATCAATCAGTGCACGTCTCCCGTACCAGACGGACTAGACAAACGTCTGCTCGCTTCATCAAGCGCTCGTACTTAGTCCCGTTCATCATCGGCTTCCCGGCTGCTCCTGTTTTGCTTGCAGCATGCACCGTTGCGAAGCAGAGCATGAATCTGGCGATCACGAGAGATTCCAAGACTGTTTCGTTCCTGTGCGACACGGACATTGACACTCTTCTTCCTCAAGACTTTTCTGATGAGATATTCGATGAGTCGTGCCAGAAAAAAGTGAAGCTGGCAAGCGTGCTGCCATCCGCCACGTTTCAACAAACGAGCTCGGCCCACGTGTTCAGTGTAAAGGCGCTGCCTCAGACTGAAGCTACTTACTGCTACAAGTGCTCCCCCCTTGTTGATTCTGGTGACAGTGCAGATGGGAAGAAAAACGCATGCAATGTCAAGATACGTGTTTCAGCATCGAGCGGCGAAAATTCCTCTGTCTCTGTCACAACGGGGTCTCTGTGCGCTCTCGTTTTTGGCTTATTTGTTTCATCCGTCTTCTCCACAGTACCTCTATAAAATAGGTTCAATCCCTTGAACTAAAGAGACGACGACCGTTGGGACGAAATCTGCGGGGTCTCCGCGAGTCAACGGACAAAGCAGTCTGGGACGGGAACAAAGACAGAGTTCTCGGACGGGAGCCATGTAACCCTGAACAGAAAAAGAGCGCGTGCTTTGCGTAGCATGGTTGTTGAAGTGTATACTGAGAGGCGCGAAGCTGAAAAAGTGAGGGATGGCCCAGGCTGATGGATTTAGAAGAAGAGTGGGAAGTACCCGACATGTCGAGTGTCTGTGCATATCTGAGGCAATGTCCATGCTTCCATTAGATAAACATCAAAACAGCGTATGCCAATCAGCCAGGTGTGTTGTAAGGTCCTGCAATTTGCCGGAGACTTCTTTAAATGATACTCTGTGCATGCCCCGATCTCGCTTGTACAGCAGCTGAGTTGCCAGCTCACCGGGCAGCCACGCTACCTTTGCATGGGATTGTGTACATACATCATCAGGATTACGTGAAAGCATGTATCAACAAGCTTTGTCGTCGACCATCCTTCTTTCCATAGAGAACGGGTGTGGATGTTTTTAACGGCGTTCCAAGAGTGTGTAACATAACACAGTTGTCTAAATTTTTTGAATGGTGATCCAATTTTGGTCCGTGCAAAAGTGGTAGCGTCTTTTGTGTTGGCCGCAATTGGTGGACTTCCTTGATATCTTGTAGGCCTTCCCTCCCTCATGCTTCCAGGGGGCTGAAGGATCTACTTTTTGTCAGTCCTGAAGCAACAGTGTTTGACAAGCTCTGCAGTCAGGTGCCTCACCAAACGTTGTAAACGCGTCAGGATGACTATCTTCCCTGGACCGCACGCTCTCTGATGCCAGGGAGGAAACCGGAAAATGGTGTTGATATGCTTGTCTTTACCAACCTCTGCCGTTAGTGCGCTTGCATTCTAAAGCGGTCGTTGCAGGGGTAGCGCAGGGTAAACAACTTTAGTTCCTACTTTTCTTCTGTATTTATTGTAGAACATTCGCGAGGGTGACCACTGAAGAGTATATTTTGAATGGTCTCGCGTGTTGCCACGATGCCGTGACGTGGCAGCACGCATCTACTTGCCACACGGGCCACCATCCATTACACATGTCAGCACACGTCTCAGTAGATAACTATGCAGCATTTCAAAGGTAATGATGGGCAAGGGCGCGCAGTAAATATCGGGATTCAGCTGCTTGTGTCTCATCCTTCCCATGGCTTGGCCTTACACTTCTGCACGAGCGCTGGCCTTGGCGTGTCGACTGAGAGAAAGCTATTAGATTCACGGATCTTCAGTGACACAAGTGTCATGAATCGTTTCTATATCCGGCATCGCAGATAGGCTTCAATTCAAAAGTAACGCAGTCCTTATGCACAAGGGCTTGCTTCAGCTTCGACAGTTTTCCTAGGATACTCTGCATTTTTCAGCCTTCTTCGTGGCCTACTGAGCTATAACGGCCGGTGTGTCACCTCGAGTGGCTCTCAGGCCTTCTGGAAGAATGGTGTATTTACGAAAAGTGCTGCTACAGCAATTCAGAGAATGTAAACAGTTGAGGGTGATCGTCTTCATGAAAAAACACCAACAGCCCTTCCTCGAGTGTCCCCCCCCCTCCCCCGACGCTGCCTGGCTCATCGTGGCATCGACCGCCTGAGTTTGTCCCTTCCGCAACTGTCCAGCCTCAATTCGACTACACAGTGTGGACAACTGTAGTGCTCATCAGGCAACGGAAATCCACAGAGATATGACTGGGGCAATACTTAGCTTCTGCGATCAAGTGAGCTGTTTTATAAAAGGTCTGAAAAAAAACATCGGCAGCTGCCATCGATACAAAAAGCGTTCCGGACGACAGTGTTGTCCTTGGTCCCAGATGGTTCTGGTGGCTTTTCTTCGTTCCTGGTAGCACTATTTGGTACGCTCCTCATAACGGGCTGACTTCATTGTGAACTTCAGGAATAAATGTGTGATGTGCTCAGTTGTCTCCAATTACTCTACAAATCGGAAAACAACATTTCCCCGTCAAAGTCGCCGTAAAGCTGCCTCCTGACCGTGGTCTCGAAGCCAGAGCGGAACAGATTGCGTCTTCGCAGAGGGTCTCTTGCCTCTCCTGTGGCGGCGTTATCTAGACAGATGGTTTCCGTGGCAGGTACTAAGGTTGGTTCGTCGCCTGGAGGATGGCAAGCGCCTTCGTTTTAGTGGTTGTCGTACTCATGACCTGCGCAAAGCTCGGGAGCAAGGTAAATGGTGACACTGCGACGAAACTCACGTGCGAAAAAAAATCTAGCGGTGGCATCTCTGTTTCAGTTGACCAGGCAACAAAGAAGGTCTTGCTCCCCTACGGCAATGACGTCAGCGAAGTGCAGCAGTAAAAGAACGAGGTCACCGGGTGCTACACGACGAAGGAACTCGAAACCCAAAAGACGTTGGAGGTTTTTTCGAAACAGAGTCACAATCCACTGTCACATCTCTAAGCGACGAAAAGGAAAAAGCCTGGAAATCTCGCTATCGCCGGTAAACGTTCCTGAGAAGCTGACGACTGTCTATTTTCATCGTGTGCGCCGCCCTAGCGCCGTCGCCCCCGCTGACGGCGCCGCAAGGCGGGCGTGTGGATTCACCGGTCATTCCTACAGAAGCAGCCAAAGACAAATGCATCGTCGCAGTGACAGTTCCCACTGTCCCAAGAGCAAACAGTGAGTCCGAAGGAGTTTTTACTGGATCCGTGGGTTGTTTCCAGAAGCCTCGTGGTAGTCCATAGAAGCTAGTAGCATGCATACACGCACTGAAGTGATCGCCAGGTTTGGAGAATAGTAGCCTCCTACCTAACGGGATCACTGGTAGGTGGACATTTGAATACGTCATAAATTGGAGTGTGTGGATTGTCGCCCTATTAAAAACCATATTCGAAACGAGGGAGCGGCCTGGTGCCCGGTGAAAGAAGAGAGGCTTCACCAACACACCTCTTGAGGTGAATATGCGTGCATTTATCTCGTACCCTGGTTATGTGGGTGAAGTTGCAGAAGGATACCACCAGTCTACTTCTCACCTGATTCACCATTCGTTTCACAAGGTATTGCATGTCTTGGTGGAAAAACCTGAAGTCACTAACACAAAATAATCGAGACCATATTGACGAGGCGGGAGTTCGCCCCGGCTTATGACACGCTTATCTTACGACTTGCCATAAAACACCTAGAAAAACACTTTTCTGATCTGTTGGCGAAAGGAGCAAAACCATGGAATTGTCATATTCGTTTATTATGAACTAAATGTGCATCGTGTCTCCTGGGAGATAGCCACCAACGTTCAGCGTCACAACTGATATGCTGTGTTATAACGACCGGTTTGTTGCCTCGACCGGCTCGCAGATCTTCTGGAAGGTTGCAGTATTCAGGTGAAAGTGCCATTCAAGCAAATCAGGGGGCATCCACAGTCTAGCACGTCTGGTTATTTGGAGACTGTGTACAATGAAGACCGAAAGCCCGTCCTGCCCCGGCCCCCTACGCTGCGATCCTCGACACGGGAGCGCCCCTGCTTTGTGCCTTTCGCAGCTATCCCGTCTGTGGGACAAGACAGAGTGGACGACGACCGGAGCGTCAACCCCGATGCTTACTGATTGCGCAGCAAGATTCGTCAAGCGATTGTCTGGTAATTTTTATGCGTCCGTTTCTTTGCGGCCAAAATACCAGCTTTACAAAAGCTCTGGGGAAAATTCAACTCCTTTACTCGACTAAAACGGCGTTCGGTACCACAGTGTCGTCCTCGATTTCGTCATTTTTATCTGTAAACCTCCGTAATCCATATATTACGCCTAGAACATAACCGATGTGGAATAACCTTAATGTCGTGTCTCTGTACAAATGATCAGCGAACCAGAACTGTACAACAACAAGAGCAGACGGCACGCTTACTCATTGCTACATGAAGAAAGAACTCCAGGAAGACAAGACGTTGGGAGAGATTTTCGGCGCAGAGTCGAAAGCTACTGTCACCACTCTAAGCACAGACGGCAGAGGCTGAGACGTCTCTCTGAGAAATGCCACAACTTCAAGCCCACCCAAACAAAGCTCACCAGTATTTTTAACACCGAAAAAGCTCCCTGAGCGAATGACGACAATCTACTTCGGCTGCGCCTCCACAACGGAGTCTTCGCGTACAGCGGGACACGCTGAACCAGGCTCGGGTCGCTCTAAAACACCTGTCCTTGAAACCGCACCGGCAGAGAAATGCATCGTCACAGTGACAGCTCCCGCTGATCCAAATGCCAACAGTAAGCCCGAGACATGTGATACTCGAGTTTTTGACTGTTCGCGGAAGCCTCTGTGGGAGCTGGCATCACGCGCATCTGTCCTGATACAAGCACTAAAGTGAACGCCTCGTTTTGAGGTGGTACATCAGTCCCAACATACGAATATGTCCGGCGTGTGGACTTTCAAACATCACTAATATTAGAGATTATGGACTGTTGTCTTACCAAATACACTATTAGCGACGAAGTATCCGCCTGGTGCTAGGTGAAGCCAGAGGAACGCGGCAGCTGACCCAGCTAAAACAAAGGGCACATTTCGATCTTTTTTTATTGGCCACACCTGATAGAATAAGGATTCGCGTTTCCGGTGCATTCTGGGTCGTTGTGAAATCCTGTTCGTCACTGAGCCCCCTGGCACGTCCCTCTTTTGTCTGCAGCCTGCACAACTGCGAGGCAGACCATGGAGCTAGAGATTACCAACGAATCCAAGATCGCTTCGATCCAGTGTGACAGCAGCACTGACAACTTGACGCCAGAAAGCGCGACAGATATCTTCGATGAATATTATCACAAATCTTTGAAGCTGTCAGAAGAGTTGCCATCTGTCAAGCTCGAGACAAAAAACGGGCGCCACACGTTCACAGTAGAACAACTGGCGGAGAATGCAGCACCATACTGCTACAAGTGTTCCTCTCTCAGGGTGTCTGACAAGACGGAGCTGCTCAGCCAGAACTCAAATGCATGCACCGTGAAAATAAAGGTTTCTGCCGCTAATGTCGACAGTGCTGCAGCGACCTCCGCCACCACAGGTTTAGCGTCGGCTCTGGTTCGAGGGTCAGCTATTTCGCTATTCTTTTCCATGGCTATTCGTTAAAGTATGTGTGGGAAGTGTATGTAACACAGGAAACAGCATAGCTTTGGTGCCCGCCAAACCTGTGTAGGCGACGCATGCAACAAACGGAAAATATTTATCTGCAAGTACTGGAAAGGGTGCAGCGCATAATGATGAGCATCATGTGACCCCCAACAGATACAAGCTGTTGCTTAGCACAGTGTGACCGAGCAGATGCTCGCGAAAAAAATTGCCGTTTCGACCTTGGCTGTGCGAGGGCTAGAAGAAAAGGACATTAGGGGTACTAATGAAAAGTCCCAGTCTGCTGGTCGTTGACAACAAGAGTTGAGTATGCGCTGCATATTGAGATCGTGTGTATCCGCGAGACAATAAAAATGATTCTCCGAGACGAGACCGAATAGACTGACAGAACAAGAACACTGCTCTCCAGGGGCATCGCAATTTCTGGTGAGGCAGGTTCCAATCCGTACGTACCCGATCACCGCAGCGCAACAGCCACTCGCCGTAGTAGACGGCTCCAGAGGCTAACCTGCCACCTTTATGCACGTTTTTGTTCATGAAAATGGATGTCTTCCGTGTGTCTCGACAAACTGCATCACCGCTTGTACTTTTTTCTACATAAAACAGATGGCGCTGCTGGAAGTAGCTTCCCAAAAGGATGTTACGCGCCGCCAGCCTGTCTTCTGAAGAAGTCGAGGCCCGAGAGCACATTGCTTTATGCGGAAGTTCGAAGAATTTGCATGACCTCGGCGGAGGGACTCTCGCAGTAGACATTTTTGCTGTCATGCCTTATGTTTCGGATGAGAGCAAGCGACCTCTTGTTGTTGCTGCTGCCGAACGTAAATTGCTTGGTGGCTCCGCTGTTCATGCCCTTCTTAAACCCTTCCAAACACCTCGGGAGCTTTCTCAGGGTAAGTCACTACGAGGTTCGTAGAGGAACTGGGGAACGACGCCCTCCATAAATGACCCCTGTTGATTCCTTTGTGGGCATGGCGCAGGAGAAACGAGTTTAGATTTTTCCTCTTCTAATTGTATTGGGGCACGACAAGAGTAACAGTTCTGGAGCAAGTGTATGGCAGTGAAGTTGGTGTATGACGGTGGATCTCGTTTAAGGAGACTACGCGGGTGAAATTTTTGAGGGAAAACAAAAACCTACTGTAGATATGTTTCGCAGGTTAACGAAGATATCACGGGAGAACAAACAACAAAGGGCAATTTTGAAGTGGGCCACAGAGTGAAGGGTGCGATTTTGGTGTCAGGAGAACAGCCATCTCAGGACTCGGCTTCACACCGCTGAATGGGATACGACCTTGGCGCGTCGACGAAAGACTGAAAATATTGCAACTGGTGTGTAGCATTCGCCTTGGACAAAACATGTTTGGAGATTCAATTTGTGACATGTAGTGAATTCGCTCTGCGTCGAGTCATTCTCTTATTTTCTCTGCAACTCTCATACACAACCAGAGCCAGTGTAACGAGACATGAAACAGCTGTACGATGATGGCCGTCTGGTCTTTGCAGGGCTTGTCTCCTCGCAAGCCCATCCCCCCCTCCTGCAACGACCCTGCCCGCCTCAAAACGAGCGCGGCATCCCGAAACTGTCTCTTCCGCAGCTATCAAGTCTGCCAGACAGGACAAATTGGAAAATGATTTTAAACGCAACAACTGTTGTGCTCACTGTGGAATAGGTAACACTGAAGGTATGATAGACCCGCCTTTTTTTTTCTAAGGTCAAAGTACCTGGTGTGTGAAAGGTAAAAAGTTACCAGGCGTTGCCCTCGATGCGGAGGGAGGGTTCCAGCGGCACTCTCGTCATCGGAACCAGATAATAATCTTCACTTCGATTTCCCTTCTGACGAATTCGTTAACATTTTTCGGTGAGCATGCGTTGGAAACTCGACATCACTATGAGCTTTGGGTGTGTTTAGAGCATATCGCACACATCCAGAAGCGAGCGTTACTTCCTCACCTTATTATTGATTATCCACCCAGAGTGAAAACCCCCAAAATCGACTGGGTCGAATTATGTTTCCCAAGAGTTGCTATTGGCTTCTCTTTGCACGTGTTCTTCAGGCAAAGGTTTCGATGGCAAGCTCTAGAACTGTTCCAATCCATACAGGATGGTGGCTGCTCTGTTTTTGCTGGTTGCCGCCCTCATGTCCGGTTTAGGGCTGGGGGAGCAGGCAACAATTCAAGGACAATCTCCAAACACCTGCACCAGTGCAACAGCCTCGCTCGGAGCTATTTCCGTTCAAGTCAATCAGACGACAAAGACGGTGTCATTTATCTGTGGTGACGGCATGAGCGACATACTGCCGTCAGACACGAACACGGTCACCGAGTGCTACACGAACAAAGAACTCGGCAACACGCAGAACCTGAAGGATCTTTTCGGCCAACACTCGACAGTCACGGTCGAATCTTCAGACGAAGAAAAAGACAAAAAAAGCTCAACGGTCACGCTGACACTGGAAAAGCTCCCTGAGACAACAATGACGATCTACTTTGGGTGCTCCAAGCCGGGAGGGACTGCGCCCCCGTCGTCAAATGATGTACAAGGCACTCGCGGACCCAGCACTCCTGCTTCAAAGCCAACTGATTCAACAGCCCAGTGCGTTGTCACAGTGACAGTTCCCGCAGATCCAGCTGCCAACAGTAAGCTCGACATAAATGTGCCTGGTTCTTGGGGGTTTTGTGGAAGTCCATGGAACTTTAAAAAACTAGCATTACAGATGCTTGTCCTGATTCGTACGCTAGGGTGAACGCCATGTTTGACAGATTCGCAATAGCGCCGTACCTAGCGGTTTCGGTACCACGCGGACTTCCTCATTCGTTCGCCTTTAAAATTACAGACTGTAGTTGTACAAACAAAAGGTCTTCCCACAAAAGTGTTAACCTGGCTCTATGTGCGACTACAACAACCCCAGAGCTTGCCACGCAAGAGGAAATGACACCGCTTTCAGTAGCTCCCTGTCGTTTCTACCAAGAGGCAGCAACGGAGGTCTTTTTGGTGCAGTCCTCGTAATTACGGGCTTTGCTTTGTGGCCACGTGCCTTGCTGCTTATCTGTCGCCCTGCTGTCCACCTCTTACGCTTGCAGCGTGCACCCTTACGAAGAAAACTATGAATCTGGAGGTCACCAGCAAATCCAAGAGCGTTTCGTTCAAATGTGACACGGACATTGCCACGCTGACTCCGGCGGTTGCTTCTGGTATGATATACGATAAGTTGTGCAAGGAGGAATTCAAACTGTCAGAAAAGCTGCCAACAGCCAAGCTGGCGGAGACAACCAGTGGCTATACCTTCAGTTTAGAAGAGCTTCCTGAGAATGCCGCCGCATTCTGCTACAAGTGTTTAGCTTCTGCTGCTGGCAACCAGAAAGGAGGTTCCGGGCAGCAACCGTCTGCATGCACTGTCAAGATAAATGTGTCGGCTGCTGTCCCCGACAGTGATATTTCGGCGTCTGCCACAACAGGGTCAGCAGCTGCTTTGGTGTTTGGATTAACTGGTTCGTTGATCTTTACCATTGGAGGTTTTTAGAACCATTTTAGGTAGTACGGCATACAGGCAGAAATCGCGCGAGGTGGCAGACGGGCAAGGCAACAGTAGGGAGGCATGCCAAAAGCAAGAGAGCAGCATCTGACTGCACGACCGCAAAGGGTGTACGTTGTGCTCGGAGAGCACTGCGGCACCCTTAACGGAGACAGGGGGATGTTTGTGCAATGTCAGTTTGCTTGCAGTGGAAGCACCGTCGTCTCTGGCGGCACTACAGTAAATAGAGCAGTGAGATGCCAGTGGAAGAGAGAAACATCACCAAAGTGGTTAGAACAGAAGATCTCACGATGTGTGGAGTGATTGGCATGTCGGAAAGATGTGCATCACTGCGCGGGAGGCAACGAATTGAAAAAACAGAAAAAAATTCGTTATGCAGGACCTTTCAGGTTGCTGCAGCTACCCGAAATTCTCTCAAATGAAATTCTTCACGTGACCCAACCGCGCGAGTGTGATGGCCTGTCGACGGGGAGTCTGCTCTCCATACAAGTGTTTCATATTTATAGGGTTACGTGTGGTGCGCAACAAGCTGAATCGCCAACCATGCACCTCAGTTCGAAACAGGTCGGGCTGTTGTCAGGGACGTCCCAAACGGAAACTATTGACCAAAAACTTTTCGTCTGAAACTTTGATGCCCATCTTCCTTTGTTTGACGCAAAATTAATGGCGATTCTTGGGTAAAGATTGGCGATGTCTCTTCCCCGGTGGACGAAGTTGAGAGGGAAAAGTGATCATTTTCTTTTGCCCTACCGACCCTTGAATTCGTGAGCTCTACGAGCTGTCGCCTTAAAAGCCTTTTTTAGTATTTCGTGAGAGCTGTCGTCTCTAGATCAGGCACACTCCTGATGTGTGACGGGAATAAGGATCAGGTCCTTGATGCACGAGTCTTCTGCCACCAACTGTCGTTAACTTATTCGCAGTCAGTGACTGTCGTTGCAGGTATTGCTCGGAGAGAGGCACATTCAGAATTCAAGTTTGCTTGGGTGATCCTCCGAGGATACGCGCGAGAAAAAGTTCTGGCGTTGATGTGTGCGAATGCCTACCGCTGGTAGGATGACTATGGGGTTGAGGTTTCGAAATGGTATCGGCAGCCTTAGTCGCTCTTAGTACGGAATTCGTTTCCTCGTCAATGGGAAGAAGCTTGCAGTTATTTGAAGTTGACAATGAAGTGGGAGTCTCACTGTGACTGCAGATGAAGCCGTTCCACATCCTAGACGAATACTGTGGTATGGGGCGAGACTCTTTGTGTATCGACAAACACCGCAAAATATTAAATGTGCTCTTTTCTTGCCTCTTCGGATGGCTCTGTCGCGTCAATCACTTCAACTACGAACATGGGAGAATGGCTTCGATTCAAAAGGGTCCGCGTTGTGATTGCGGTCAGTTAATTTCGTGAGCTGCCCACAAAAAAATCTCCGCGAAGACATCGTCGTTTTTCTCACTCTCCCGCTTTATTCATGTTCTGTGCTGACCTGTTGGTCCCCTCGAGTCCCTATCACATCCCCTTGAGGGACGCATCATACAGAAAAAGAGACGGTATACAAACAAGAGAAGTGTATACAATCAGTGTCTCGACAGTTTAAGACCCTATCTCTGAAGAACGGTCGCATGCTCTCCTGCGGTGACCCCCGACGCTGCCCCCCCTAGACCAGCGCGTCCCCCTGCTATTGTCACTCTACAGCTGGCCAATCTGTTGGACAAGACACTTTGGACGGCGATTTGTGTCTGAAGTGCAGAACAATATGGAGTGATGCATACCAATTGGCTCACTGGTTTCTGCGAACAAACTACCTGCTGCATAAAAAATAGGAGCTCTGGAAATCTTCCGGAGTGGTCATCGAGTCGTAGTGGGTTCCGGACGACAGTGTGGTTCTCTGGTCCATTTGGTTTCAAATTCGGCATTTCCGTCTGCGAAGCAGTGAGCTCTTTTCTGTGAGTGGTCCTCCTGAATCCAGTTCCTTGTGATTTGCAAAAAATTAAGAGGCTTACTCATTTCTAAGAAGCTCTCTCATATTTACGAAAGCCACTGTTCGCGGCTTACCTCAACCCCGAGTCTTTCGCCTCAGAGTAGGTCTCGAGACTGGGGTTTTCGAGAACATCTGTTGGGGGGCTCGAATCTATCTCCTCTATAAAATTTGTTGCCATGGCGAGGACTAGAGTTGATCCATTGCTTCGGGGCATAACGGTGGCTTCAGTTTTGGCCGTCACCTTGCTCATGTCTTGTGTTGTTGCGACGGATACGCAAGAGGAGGCTGCTGCAGCAAGCACGTGCACGATTAACGCTGCTGCAGAAGGCATATCAGTTTCAGTCGACGCGACAAAAAAGACAGCCATGTTTGTGTGCGATACGGACATAGCATACGTGTGGCCAAATCCAACCACCAACGAGGTCATCACTTACTTCACCACCACACAACTGGACAAGACGGCATCCCTAGACAGCATCTTCGGAAAGGGGTCAAAACTCTCTGTCACAGATCAACAGAAGAAGGCTGTTAAAGGCAATGCAACAAAAGCAGTGTTGACAGTGGGAGCGCTCCCGCCTACAACAACGGCCATATACTTCGCGTGCGGCACAGAAGCGCAAAACGTAACAGGTTCAGGCGGAGTGTCGGCCGGTACAGATGAACGGAAAAACCGTTCCGGACTGGAAGTTCAGAGCACAGGTTTACATGGATACAAAGGCCCGGGGGGAAATGGACAGAGTGGAGGGGCCCTAGGGCCTCCTTCAAATGTCAATGTGAATCGCGAGGTCGGGCATCAGAACAACAATCCATCACCAAAACACTGCGTTGTTACAGTGAAAGTACCTGCGGACCCAAAAGCAACCAGTAAGTCTAACTTCAATGTGTACTCGATCTTTGGGGTGTCTTCCGGTATCTCGACTGGTGGGGACTGTGACTCCTAACGTTCTCCTCAATGGCTACCTTCATGCATCTACTATTGTAAACAGTGACTGTTTTGAGGGCCTTGAATATTGAGTATAATTTCTTTGTACACCCCGTGCACTGCACAATCCGTGCACAGCTAGACGGTGCGTACCATTTCCTCTTGACAATACAAATTTATATCGGAGCAGCCTACTGCGCCTAGCAACGGGAAGATGTTTTCAAGCCAAACCAAGGGTCCCAAAGGAGAGTGCAGTTTGCTCCGACAGCTACAAGTTGTGACAGAGTGCCCTTAATAGATATTTACCCCATTCTCTGGTATGAACACGGGAACTGTCATTCGCGTGGTTGTTCTGGTTCTCCTCACGTGTACCTGCAGCCTGCACTGTTAAGAAAAATAACATGAATCTGCAAATCACTAGCGAAACAAAGAGCGTTTCGTTCCAATGCGACACGCCTATCTCCACTCTACTTCCTCAAGACACTTCAGATTCGATTTTCGATGAGTCCTGCAAAATCTCTTTGAAGCTGTCCGAGAAGCTGCCATCAGCCAAGTTGGCGACAACAGCGACTGGTGGCTACACGTTCAGTGTAGAGGAGCTTCCTGATACTCAACAAACACTCTGCTACAAGTGCTCTTCTCTTGCTGCTAACAAGAAGGAGTTGCAAACAGAGGAAGAAAATGTGTGCACTGTCAAGATCGAAGTGGCGACTGCCGATACCGTCAGCGATGCTTCGGCTTCTGTGGCAACAGTGTCATTGCCTGCTCTTGCCTTTGGGGTGGTTATTTCGTCATTCTTCTCTACGATTGCTTTTTGAAGCCTCTTTCGCTACGGCATGGCAAGTCACGACAACGCCGAGAGCACTGCGTTTGCCGGCAGGGCGAAAGGGGTGCGGGCCATTGTTCAGCTGGTATTTTGGTTTCCCCTAAACAGACGGTGGGCGAATACTTCAGTATGTCCGTTGATATGTTTGCTAGAGAGCTTAGTCGTCTATTTGACGGTCT
The DNA here is from genome assembly GCA_000447165.1 of Hammondia hammondi. Classification (NCBI taxonomy): domain Eukaryota; phylum Apicomplexa; class Conoidasida; order Eucoccidiorida; family Sarcocystidae; genus Hammondia; species Hammondia hammondi. The sequence continues at coordinate 15,561 of AVCM01000158.1, forward strand.
TCCATGGTATAGGGAAAAACCCTCTATAGAAAGTGAGATGCGTCTCCAACATGGGAAAGGGTGCTGAAGATCATACGTGATGGCGAAAGCCCAGTTTGTCGGGGTTTTGTGAGTCCCGGACGCAGTCACCTCGATTATAGGGATGCAACATATCAACTTGGCAACAGCGAATTCGCCAGGGGCGTTGCATGGTATTTTTCTTATGAGGATACCTTTGTGACAAGATTCTGTGCACGATCTGATCTCGGGGGTGAAGCGGCCAGTTGCGCCGCTTACTACTTTACCTTTGGACGTGCTTCTTCTGTCTGGATTTCTGTACATAAACAAGATTATGTGCATCAAGCTGCATGACAAAGTGTGTCACCAGTTGTCGTTGTTCCGTTAAAAAGTGGATCGTGGACGATTTCGAAAAAGGGTTACTCTTGCAAAATGTGAAGGCAGATCCGATGTTCCATGAAAAAAGATGCCTCTTTTTTGAGTTGTGTCGGCGGATACATTTCTGTGGTAAGTCGTCTCGCCTTTCTGCGACGCTTTTCTCGATGAGAGGGACATTTTTCCGCTCGCCAAACAGAAAACTTTCTGGTGCGATCTGGTGTGGGAAGTACCCGCTCACACCTCTCAGGCGCTTCAGACGAGCTGCTATCCGCGGATCAGACGTGCTGCGGAAGTCTCAGGAGAAACTGAAACATCCTGTTATGTCTACACGGCCCTTTACCAAGCACTGTCGAAGGCGCATCGCAATATGTGCCGTTATACATAAAGGTCAGGTTGCACTCCTTCAGTCCCTATGTATTCTTGTGTACCGGTGATATAATAGTTCTGAAGTAGCTGAATGAGGGTCCATATCTCCGTGACAGAATAACTAAGCGGTGTCGTTCTGAAATGGCACCAACGAGACACACTTCAGCTCATCCACAACTAGAATCACAAAGCAATACGTATTTCCAAAGATAAACATGCAGTAACTTATACGTAATAATGAATTGGGTCACGTAGTGAAGGCGACAAAGTGTGTTGCTACAATGCATCAATTACAGGATTCCACGAGTGCTGCGGGGTCGGACATGGCCTTGGTGGTTGGAGAGAAGTTGAACACTATCAAGGGTTCTATTTTTGTTCTTCAATGACACACGCCGGTGACTAGTTTCAAACTGCTGACACTACTATCGACGTCGCCACCCTCATCGCGATGGTAAAAGTATGGATCTCAGAAACATCTTCGTCTCCTCTCAGCTGGTTACCTGCTCAGCGCCAAATTTCTGGGCCTAGCCAGCTGCCCGTCAAGTTCTCACAGTTTTGCCTCGATTGCAGCTGTTCTGTGAATACCCCATTCCGCCGACGTATCGGACGAACGCTTGGGTACCTGGAGCTCTGGTGCATAAAAAACACGCATGCGTCTTGATTTCCCCAGTCTCTCCAATAAAAGCAAACGCAGGTTGATGGCACTTTCATGTAGTCGAACTCCCATCAAAACCACATAATGGTGTCCTCAAGTTGCCTTTACTTTTACTAGGCAATGGGGTCAGCGTTCGGAAGAGGTGGCTCACGAGTGACAGGGTCAGGCGACGGTTAACAAGAAGGGACAGGGGATGTCCCCGTTGCCAAGCGAAGAAAATCGTACAAACATGTAAATGTGTGTGTATTCCGGGCCTTGAACCGAATGTAGCCACAAGTCTTCTAGACTGTGGTCCAGCTGTGTTTTTAGGTTTGCGAATACACGGTGCGTCTTGTCACGAGCCCGGACACAGTGCATCTGATTGTCACAGACGATTCCAGGCATTGCATACTGGTTCCTTATTGTAGAGCCAAGCGGGAGTATGTTTATGTACACGATCCGATAAAGCTATTGCAGTTGTGTGCCGGCGCAGTGAGGGAAGCAGATAAAGGAGGAAACAAGGAGTTGAGCGGTGGAACGAGAAGCACACGTTGGAATTCGTAAACAGATTACGTTGTGATACAAACTTGCCGGCTGCTCCGTTGGCACCTGTCTCCTAAAATAAAAACAAAATGCTTGTCTCACGCAGCACGTGCGCTCCCCTTCTCTGCTTCGCCTTTTTTTAAACTGCCAGTAGAAAATTACGAAAATTGTCTCAAGTAATGTACCCAAAAGGGCAGCGAAGATATATCGGCGTCCAGCAAAAGACGCGCAGAGGCTAAACTGCAGACGGGTTTGCTCAAAAAGCTGCTCCGCCTTTGTTTCTGTTGAGGTACGCCCCTTGTGTCTGCCATGCTGCAAGTACGTAAGTCGCTTTTCGCGCTCCCAACTTTCCCAATTGTCTTGCTTTTTTAGAACAGCCAATTGGTAACGTTATTGTCTTGACCTGCACTTACCATGAGGCATCGCCATCGTGTTTTATGTCTAGTTTGCCAGCTACAAAAGGTCTCTCCCCTGCGCTGTCATGTTTTTCTTCGGTCCTACCGAAGCGAGCGGCTCTCTCTAAGCTGTACTCATGTTTTGGTTCGTGTTCCTTTCGTAGTGTAGCATGTACACGTTTGTTATTGTATCCCTTCAGTGCAAATGGTTGGCAAGTAAGTCTACAAGCACACGGGTCTGTTACTTCTGTGTCATGTTTTTTATTGTAGCGAAAATCTCACCTTGTACAGTAGGTGTCCTCTGCGTCCCCTCCAACTGCACGGACGGCTCAGTAGGTCTACTCTATTATCTTTCGTTCAAAGCAAACAAGTTCGCGTTCTGCCTGATATCTAGCCTTCACCTGGCCCTGAAGTTGTTTTTCCCGCCAATATGTTAAGTTGCCTAGCTGAGGGCCGCAGTTGCTCGTGCCGTTGAGCTTTTAAAGGCCTATCCCAGTTTTTCGGTTTTTTGCATTTCCTGACGCTTAATGAGGCGAAATCTTTGTCCGTCCTACGCCTACAGTCTATTGAGGCTATGCTGTTTCATTAGCCTCCGTAAAGAGCAACCTGGCATTGCTACGTCGCGGAATTAACCATATTGCAACCCAAGACCGTAGGAGTTTGGCGTTTCCAGCGCTACCAACTTCAGGGGAGTAGACGAGATAAGAGAGGAGACTCCAGTCCATCAGGTGTGCTTCTGGTAGTCGCATTCATTCTCTTTTGCTCCAACCAAGTCGTGCTCCGCCACGGACAGTGACCATGGGGAATAAACACTCTGTGATCCCGTTGATTTTTGACATGAAGATCAAAGCGAGAGAACTAGTGAGTGCTGCAGCGAAGTATACCAACGAAACGACGAAAAAAAGGTGGTTCATTTAACTGCGAGGTGTCAGCCGAGACAACGCTGATGGCGGCGGCGATAGGTTTGAAGGAAAAGCTTGGCAGAAACAGAAATTTGCCAACAAGGACTCTACCCTTCTATTAGCTTCTGCTTTTGTGTACTCGATCGTTGATGGATACAAAGCTACGCGTCCATATTATCCGTTTACCATAAATAGAGAACACACTTCTATCTAAGTTCACAGCTTTACCGATGTAGAGGAGCCCGATGGGTTTCGTTACCTACCGGTTTATGTCTTCTGTTTCAGGGGTCAAAAGCTCCCTGTATTCCTACCGATTCTCGATGTGCCGTCTTTGAGGGGCCGTTTTCGCAGAAACGTCAGAGCGAGAGGTGTTACCGGGAGAGCGAGGGAGAGAAGGGAAAAGTGAAGGCGGCGCTGCAGAAGAATAACAGCGAGGGCGCAAGGTGAGGCTAGTGCAGGGGAGATGGATAAGATGTAAGCCCTAAACCATATATAGCGAGGCACAGAAGTAGATGCATTGCTACATACATGATCTGGTATGTACAATGAATGTCATCACATGTACAAATATGCTCACACGCGAGTGTATCTCTAATTTGTTTCCCAGGGTCTTCGCACAGAATTTTATTCGAAAGAAGCAGGAGGGGCTACATTGCTTGCAGCTGTCATCGAAGCTCGATGCGGTCGCCTCTCGTCTGGATGCTGCCCACCGGTCTCAACAGGTAAATTGTGTACATGCGTGTATCATGCCGCTGTCACGCCAAGGTACAATGAACTGCACTTCTGAAAGAAATACCGTCTGGTGCAGACGTACATGCAAACCTATTTACAATGATGCCTGTATATGCTTATGTATATGCAGAAAGACACCCCTGTAGGCACAAGTTTTTCTAGCCTTTTCAGACTGGCTTTGTATATTCACATATGTATGCATATGAGTGCGAGTGGCTCACTGAGTGCCCCGTGCGAATCACCTTCTGATAATCCTGTGTATTACGGAAGGCTTTCCCCTCACTGCTGAAGTCAAGAAAACCCAAAAGACAACCTCATAAGATCTCAAGCGATCTATGACCTTTTCCCCGACATAGATAAGACGGTGAGGTGACACTATCTCTGGCCAAAGTTATCTGCAAAGAACATGCGTCTGTCCCCACTTTTGCAAGCTGTCGAACACAAAGAGAATAAAGCAGTATTTTAATGACAGTGAAAAAGACAGCAAATGAGTGTAGGGATATAATTGATTACAGCAGCTTTTAAATGCCTTTCACTTTCTAAATAGTAACCCGGTGTCACTGCGTACACATGGTATACTTGCTGACGGCGTCGCGTGCAATGGAATATGCATTTACGTATACCCGTAGGATATTTAAGCATACTAGACGAGGCAAAGACACTCGTCGGCTTTTGATCCAAAAATAATACGTTATTCATCGGTTATTTGGCGTCGGTGTTTGTCAGATGAGCAAACAGATGAGGTCCGCAGCTTACGGATTGTCAAATGCATTAAGGACTTTAGATGGCGGCACCTCTCTGAGGCAGATGGAGGAGTTTGCGAAACTGTTCGATGATCTGGTGAGATCTGTCCTGTACCAGAAGTCACTGTGACTAGTTTCCTCTTTTTTTCAACTTCTGCCACAAATATATCCGCGGGAAGGACACGGGAGACTTGCGTGAAGCCACTTTTTGCACTGCCTCCTCTCTTGTCTTCCCTTCTTCCGTTTCCATATCTCTGCAGCAGCTCCCAATATTAGCAAGATTGAAACTGATCTCTGCCCTGCAATTTGTTCGCGCGTGGATCGAGGTTGTTTTCGTGTGAGCCCCTTGTTTGTGTGTGTGTACTGAGCTCCAACTGGTTCCTTCGTCAGGATGTACGAAGCGACTCCGTATCGACTCTCCTCGATGCCTCAACATCCACGTCAATTCCTCTGGAGCAAGTAGACGACGTTCTTAAGCAGGTGGCGACCGCTGCGAAAATCCACATGGAGTGTGGTGAGCACTTGCAAACATGCATCCTAGAATTGAATCGTGACTTCTCGAAGTCAGTAGAAACCTTCGACGGGCTTCTGATCTTTGTTGTACGATTGCCACAAGAAGATGCAGTAGCTCTCCGTTAGAAGAACACACTTTACAGGCGGTGGCTCCCACAACTTAAAGGTAACAGACTCAGCTTTATGGAAGCGGAAGGCATTGATCGGTCCACATGCTGCTCAACGATCTACGCAAATCTAGTTGTAGGCAAACATGCGCAGGTACTAGAAGGAGAGAGAACAAGAAGTGGTGTTAGCGAAATCCGAAGTGCGCTGCCTTGTTTTCTCAGCTTGTGTTTTTCAAATAGAAAAACAAATTTGGTCGTGGAAACTCTCCCTTCAACACACTGCAGCGCGGGGGAGCTCCGCCTGCAATACCCTGGCTACGAATGCGGACATGTTGCACTCATCGCAAGTCTATGTCTTTCTTCCCCTTAATAAGGGTTTCTGGACGCAGCGTATCAACCTTTTTTATTTCCCTTTTTCCAGTCCTCGTTTCTAGATGAAGATCGCCGAACACAAATGGATCTTACACTTCCACAAAGCTTGTTCCACACCGCCTGTTAATTTATCATATTCTGTGTGTTTTCTTCCTCTCTTTGCAACATTCGTAGCAGACTTCTCACAGACAAGCGCCTCGCTGACATTGAAAAGACAAGAACACGTAGGAACGATCGTATCTCCCGCTTTCGGGCAACACCCAATAAGCTACAACACAAGCAAACGTGAATCAGATAAACGGCTGACTGTCTCTGTTTACGAGCCACAGCCCATTGCCGTGGGCACCACTGCGGACCCTTTCAAAGAGATCAACTCCATAGCTCGCAGAGGAGAACTCCCGTCTTCACCAGGAGATTCAACAGGTTCACCCTGTGGAGTCGCAGGACTGATGCCTGCACGAGTAAGCTCTCCCCTCGTCTCAATAAATTCGTAGGCACGCCTACACAGAAAGAAAAGGATCTCTGCCAGAAAAGAACCGTCCTGGAAGAACATTATTCGTGATATAACACTGCAGTCTTCTCTATGTGCGGTAGTGATTGCAACACAGATACTGTAGAGCGAGTTGTGTCTACCATGTGTGAGGGACATTGTATCACCAGTTGTTGAAGGCCGAGAGCTTTTTGAATCTTCACTAGGTGTCAGGATATGCCAGCCGTTTCTCATTCTGCCTCTGATGCACTAAGTTTCAGCCACCGGGAGTTCGTTCCATTGTCGTTCGACATAGGCAGAATGAGTTGCTCTCAAGCAGTTCCCGGGTCGCATTCGCACGATTGCTAACAAAAGCACAGCGTTTGCTGTGTATCGCATGCAACCAGATCTGGGGAGGTAGTCCATCACCGGCATCGCATCATCCTCAACTTTAACAGCACACAAGCTCATCAGCGGGAAAGTACTATTCCACCGGCTGGCAAGGTCGACTGCGTCACAGATGTTCTATGGACCCTTTCACCCTTCTTCGTTCGCTCTCTTTTCTCTGATTGTTTCACTCTTCCCTGATATTTTCCTCAGATTTCAGAACTGGCAAAACAATGAAACCGTGTCTTTCTGTTCGACCCTTCTGCATCTCCACGTGGCTCCTGTCTGTTTTGCCTATCTGTGCACGTTGCAACATAACCTGCCTCACCGTATTTGTTTTAGGTTCCTGTCGAAAGCGCAACTAGACTTGTTGACTATTCTGTAAACGTTATTTGCGATGGAAGAGGAACAGAAAGTCGTTTCTTGCTACAGTCGAACCGCAATCGTGGCAAGATAGCCGCGAGACACAATCAAGTTCTTTTCGAGTCCAAGAGGCTCGTACACGCTCTGCATTGCATATCAAAAACCTCTGCAACCAAAGAAGTTCCTCGATCGCACAGAAAGCATAGCGATCCTCCTGCTCCTAAGTGCGTGTTTGCTCTCGACCAAAGTAACGGACAAACGAGTGAAGGAGAAACAAGAGGAAAGACAAACCTAATAGTGTTTTTCTCCCAGTTCATACCCACTACCCTCTCATCCCCCTCTCCAGCAGTAGCACATGCTTTAGATTACCTTTCCTTCGCTTGGGTGCGAGACGTCTGTTGAGTTCAAAAGCAACGGGAGTTTTTGTGTCAGAAAGCATGAGACCCACCTGTGTGATTGCTAGAACATCGTGATGCGCACAGCTTATCCGGCCATCTCACTGGACCTAGGGCGCGTATCTACACGAAGGAGATGCAATAATAGTGAGTAACAGCAGAACAGTGGACTACAAGAAAAAATAAACACGAAGCCGGAAAAGGGGGGAGACGAAGCAGACAAAGGGAGAAAAGGTTGAAGAGTCAGTGCATCTCTGTCTTTCTTGCGATTTGCCGTTCTACCATTTGCGACCAACAGACGACTCCAGAACGGCAGTGACGGAAGCCTTGCTTCGCCGTTGAACATACCATCTGATCTCTTGCTTTTCCCCATAGTTACCATCCCACAAACAGAGATTACTTCTGCGACTAAGATGACGCGTAGATGCTCGCCTTTGCTATCGTGTCTTTTCACGGCAGAAGACGCGGAGGAGTGTGGAAGGTCGGAAGGGGGGGG
>AVCM01000159.1:0-12246 GCA_000447165.1 Hammondia hammondi
CGACAGCATTTGCACCTGCCCTCCGACGAAGCCACCGTCGTCACGAGCAAAAGCGAAAACGAGGGAAAGATCGAAAGTTTGGGCGTCCCTGCTCCTGGGTCGGTTCCACTCGACACAATGCAAAAGGCGGTTGCGCGGAACATGGAGGCAACCATGGATGTTCCTGTGTTCAGGTGAGACTAAGGAAGAGACGACGGGGAAATGCGGTAGGGAAGAAATTAAACCAAGGGGAGACAAGGTGATCCAGATAGCGACGAGGAGTAAACAGGTAACGATGGAAGGAAAATGGGACTTGAGAAAGGACGGATAAGTTTCGCGCAGAGAGGCGAAAGAGGGATGGAGACGGAGCCTTCCATTCAAGGTCCCGTTTTCGCGAGCGAGCAGTTTCACTGGAAACCAACTGCAAAGGGAGAGATGTTCGGTGTGGAAGCAACTAGGATTGGGATTATGGATATTTAACTGTATGCTAGGTAACTTTGGTGGGTGCTTCTTGTATGAAACTCTTGACAGTGTATTTGTGTGCACTTGGAAAGCACGTGTGTCACCAGAAAGTTCACGACATGTGCAAGGGCTTCTCGCTCACGGATTCTTGTATAGAGAAGAGCGAGCTTCGGTGTTGTGCTGAGCAGAGTGTCGCGAGGCATTTACGTGGACAAGCTCGAGGCGATGGTTCAGGAGCTGAAGCAAATTGTGGCCGAGCAAAACGCAGCAGCGATTGCGGCGGAAGGCCCAGATGCGCCCCAGCAGCCAACAGTGACGATGAGCGTCCTCCTGGCCAAGGCAGTTGCCCTCACACTGGAGAAGCATCCGATCATGAACGCGGCATATAATCCTAAGGATGGAGGCCAAATTCAGTATGTGCTGGTCTGAGCTGTGTCGGTTAGTTCCTTGTTGTACGCGCCCAAAAACGTCTTCACACAAGTGTTTTTACAGGTTCAGCTGTACGTCTAGACAGATCAATCGTGTTCAGGCTAAGCCGCAGCCGAAGTGTCACAACCTTCTCCGCGCGTGTGTGTGTATGTTTTTCGACTTTTTTACTCGTCCTGTCAGGCACCCCGGAGCCGTGAACGTGGCGATGGCTGTTTCAGTCGACGGCGGACTCTTAACCCCGGTTCTGCGAAATGCCAACACGAGATCTGTTTTCGAGTTGTCGTCAGACTGGGCCGTACTTGTCGATAAGGCCAGGAAGCGTCGCCTGACAGCGGAAGAAAACAGTTCAGGCACCTTCTACATCAGCAATCTGGGCATGTTTGGGGTGAGCCAGTTTGACGCGGTCCTTCCTAAAGGTGTAGGGACAATCATGGCCGTGGGTGGGACAGAGTCTGTTCCCTTCTTCCCCAAGACTGGAACGTTGGATGCGCCAGCTGGCAACCCCAGTGTTCGCCGGCGCATGACAGTCACCATCACAGCCGATCATCGCCATATCTACGGTTCGCATGCAGCTGCGTTTCTAAAGGTGAGACAGGACAGAAAACGAGGACAAACGGAAGATGCAGAGACACCAACATAGGCGAAGGGAAGGCCCGTCCAAGACAATGCGACGGCAAAGGAAAAACACAGTGAAACTCCAACTAAATTTCGGGGAGGAAACTTGAGTTTCACGTGTCGGCAGTTCAGAGGGACAACACGCTGTCTGGTTCAAGCACGCTTCATGTGCCATGCAGCTTTACACTGCCACTGCTGAAGTGCCTGTCTCGGCGAGAAGTCGAGAAAATGGCGTTGCTAGCGTATGCCTGCAAATCCCGTCGCGATCGTTTCAGAGTCTCGGTGGGTGAGCGCCCTCCAAACGGGTGTCAGTGAACAACAGTATTTGCCGGAGTGCGCGACCTACAGAAAAAGAGTTGGGAGAAACTGTGGCTTCCTCGACCCTGATGCGAGGACCGCGAGGCAGAGAGAAGTGGTTGTGAACGTTCGAATTCTTCTTTATCATTGTTGGCTAATATGCTTGTGGTTTATTCTGTATCAGGACTTTGCCTCGCTTCTAGAAACTCGCCCATCGGCTTTGCTCATCTAGGAGCTCAAATGGTGGCCACTCTTAGAGAGGGACTGAAGGCTGCACGCCTCTGCAAGACTCTTGTAGCGTTTGGAAACGGCATCACTTCGAAGTTTATCCGAATCGACCATCCGAAGGGACTCGGGGCTGCTTCCCCGTTGTCTAGCGGTGGACGTTTCTGCTCATCAAAACTGCCATCTTGCGGCCGCATACTGACTGCAAGACGCTAAGGCTCTCCCAATCTCGCCTAGTAGTGCATGTCTGTTTGGCATTTGTCTCTGTATCCACATGCAGAGACGTGCATATGGATGTATGCATGTCTACAGTTACGTAGCCGGCCTTTCTTGGCACGTTCTGGTGCCTGTGTTTTAGGGAGATACACAAAATTTCAGAGATTGTAAACGTCGAAGTGTTCGGTCGACTCTGTTATTTTTTGTGGCGCAGAAGGTGTCACTGCATCTCGCTTCCGTTTCATGGAACGGATTCGTGGGTGTCGTTTTTTGTTGCAAGTCGACGTCAGAAATGCATGCGTCTCTACTTTAACTTGTTGATGACAATTCTTTGTAGGAAAGTTTCGTGTAGTCATGCGACGATTTTCTCAAGCACTAAACCCTTAAAAGTACGCGCGGCCGCTCCAAAAGGATTCGACGTGTGCAGTCTGTTTAGATGCTGTCGGCTAACCGAACAGATATGCCTGAAGTCGCGGGAACTCGTATTTTGTGAAGATGCTGAGCAGTGCCTTTGCCCTTTTGGGGAGCGGTGTTCACCCCAACTCAAAATTTTCCAATGTACTGTCTCCGCATTCGAATGCAAAGACAATTTTGACGAACCTGTACTAAAACGGCGACCTTCAGAGCCGCGCAAGCGCAAATCGGGTCGTGAAGCCCTGTGGCGACGATAGTAATGTTCTTGATAAAATGCAGCAGCCGCTGCTGCTCAGGCAGCGTGCGTTTCCGAAATGGTGCTTGTAACCGTGACCAGGATATCCAAGTATTTCTTTATATTGCATCTCCCAAAACTAAGCAAAATCTCAAAAGAAGTTGAGACCCCATGGGGAGACGGCGAAGCAAAGTTCTGGAACCACGTGTGGTAGGCTGGTGGAGCCGAATGAAGAGTGTGTATTCTTTTCAAGTACAAGGAAGAAACTCTAGACAGTTCGATAGCCGTGGATGAGTGAATATCTTGTACCGAACCCGTTAAATATCGACGCTCGACAGAGCCAGAAAAGGCCGATTGTCCAATGTATTGAGCGTTCGGTGTTCCGTCAATATATAACCACATCCATGTCTGTATATGCGTATTTGTAACGAGTTTTCTACCTCTCTATGTGTCTACGTCTATTGGTAATCTTCAGATGTAACTGTGTATTTAAAACACGACTTCTGAATGCGAACCACAAAGCAACAGTAGAACAACTGTCGATTTCATTATGAGGACAGCGCAGAAAGATCACAAAGCTTGGAGACAAATTACGCTAGTTGGGTATAGACAGCCAACCTTGGCTGCCCTTCAAAAGTATCCAGAAAACTCCACTGTGTCTTGTACAAATGGGAGACGCTGGGCCAAGAAACGTCGACGTAATATATACCTTCTGTTGGGTCTTTTGACCCATGTTTTTCTTACCATTTTCTAGACTCTGTAACAATACGGGAGAGACACTGTGTCATAATTTTGAGAAACAACTGAGAAATGAAAAAACAGGGAACAACTGAGTCAAATACCCTGGAAGAACACATCGCGATACCAAAAACACACAGATCCCCTTGAATACGGCGTTTACGCCAGTCAGTATCCGAATCGGTGTTCCGAAATGAGACGATTACGACAGAGCAAATTCCTTTCTCTTCTGGACTCCTCTTCCTCAACAGTTGTTGCAATTCAAGAGGCCGTAAGAAGACTTAGGCCTCTTTTTCGTCAACTAAACGGATACGATTCCCAGAGAAACGTTTGGCGTCTTTATTCTTTTCTTCAGATGCTTTTTTTTCTGTACTTTCACTTTCTTCGCCTGTCACTTCCTTCAAACTCGGGGGGCTAGGAATGGAGTACTGGCCCTCGCATGACGTAGACGGTGTCTTCGGAGCGATATCCTCATCTTCTGACGAGAAGTTTCTACATGAAAACCCAAAGAAAAAGGAGGGCATGAGAGACGACAGGGCAACCGTTCTTTCCCTCTTTTCCACAAATGTGGGCGCACATGCGTTTTCTGTCTTCCTTCCAGAATAGAAACCTGAAGCGAAGAGACCATCCTCTCCAGTGCCTCCTGTACGCGAACCGTTTCCGTCGTCTTTGTCACCTTTGAAGAGCACGGAAGAGATACTGTTTTTTTCCTGTTCGTCTTTGACCGAAGTGCCAGAGTCTACCGGAGGTACGTTAAAAAGAAAACAACCCAACTTTTCGGGCGCGTTGTCCAATGAACTTTTGTCTTCTTCAATTGTCTCGGGAGTCGATGTGATGAACGACAGCAGGGGGGGGCGCCAAATACAGGTATTGTTTCTTTCGTCAACTGATTCGGAGTAGTCCCTCTCAGTGGAGGTCTCATACAAGGATAAATCCGGATACCAAATCTCTGGCGTATCCAGGAACATTGTTCCATTCTCATTGACTTCTCCGAGAAATTGCATGTCGTCAATGAGGGGAGAAAAAGGGCCCTGGAAAAAACAGTTTTTCGGAAAGTCCTCAAAAAGAGTAGAGGCGAGAGAAACTGTATCTGCAGGCGTTGCAGTTGACAAGTTGCCGACGTTGTCTATCTGTGATTCGAGTTCTTTATTAGTGTCTGTGCAGAAGAAGGAACTGTTGTTCTGCTGGATGCTGCTGTCACTCCAGGGTGAAGCCCCCCGAGATGTGCTTTTGTTGCACTCTTCCAGTTGAGAGCATTCTTCCTCCACTAAGCGTACGATATCCTCTTCGATCCACTGAAACACACTGTCGTTTTCCTCCGTGTCAGTTTCAACTGGATGAGGTTCCGATGACAACCTCTCTATCGATTCTCTCTTCTTGGAAAGTTCACGTTCGCCATCTTTGTTGTTAATGTCAGATACACGCAGACGGTGAGAGTCACATGTAGAGGAGGCTGCGTGCAGTACTGCGGGAGGAGGTGCAATAGATTCTTGCCCCCCCACTGAATCAAAATTGTTTTCTTTCTCCTTCGTGGAGCATGGCATTTCACAGTCGCTGGCATTTGATGGCCGACTGTTCTCGTGAACGGTTTCGCAACGGTGTGCCCATGCCTCGTTTGCCATCTCTACCTCTGCAGCCTTCGCGTTCCGAAAGCTGACACTGGTGTCGTTCCGTTGGTCACACAGAGGCGGAAAGAGAGGAGACGGCATGCCATCCCATGGTCCAGGAAATTGGCTCGAAAAGCATTGAGGAACAGGTGGCTCCATTGGGCATGCTTCCCGATCCCAAATCATCGAAGACCTGGTATGCAACACGGCCCCCCACGGAAGCGGGTAGCGTTTGCTTTGGATGTAAGTGCAGTGTTCGTTACCCTCCGGTGTATACAGGCGATAATATCGAATGAACGGTTCAGAGAGAAGAAGATCTTGTAACTTCGTATGTCCCAGGACCATACAGTCCAACCTTTCATACGTGGTCCAGCGAACTAAATCCTTGACTTGGGCGAGGAAAATCCCGGTTGGCTCCGGGTCAACAATGCGCCCAAGAGCACGAAGGAGCTGAGCCACAGTCGCTAAGGCAGTTGCCGATTCCTGAGATCCTGGGGCTGTCAGGCAGTTTCGTTGAATAAACTCTCTAGCTGCTACTGGACACGCAGCGACAGGCACGAGCGCTTTATCCCGGTACGTCAGCAATTTCTTCCACGAAGCCAGCTGAACCATTCGGATGAGGTGAGCGAGTTTCATATTCTTGAACATCGGAACCTCCTGGCGAAGACGCTCAGCAAGCGCGTACCGCCCCTCACTGAAGAAAGGCGTTTCTGAGCCGTTGCAGTCCTCACTCTGTGGTTGGTGTCGCATTTTTTCGATGAAGTACCTGAGAGGAAGTCGCGGCAGAACACACACAATCTAGACGGTAAAGCACCAGTAGAAACCACCCGCTTGAACCAACGAACCGAAGTACTTCCGAAAGTCTCTTTGAGGAAAACATACAACTGTATACATAGTTACGAATGTATCAATTAGATGTTTTCGATGTGTGTAGTTGAAGCACGTAGTGGAATACGTCCACAGTTTAATTCCTTGTGTGGTTCCTCACCAGTCGCCCACCTGTTGAATTCTAGCCACTGTTCAGGACTGTAGCAGTCGTCGCGGGCTCGAGTATCGACGAACCCGTCAAATGATTCGGGAGCAAGCCCATCCTTCAGAAGGACGACCCATCCATCTTCCCCCTTCACTCGTCTTTCGACTTGAGGAACGACGTCCTTAGAAGCGACAGCGAGAGCAACGACTTCACTTGGCAGCCAAGAACCGCCTTCTGTCCTCTTTCGTATTTGGTGTGCAATTTCACCAGCAAAGGGTTTGATCCCTTCTTTATATAGGAACGTGACACACGCCGTAAGTGTTTTTTCAAGCTGAGGAAAAGCACCTGGGTTGGTGTGCAAAAGCTGTTGGAGGCTACTTCCGTCTATCCGTGGAAGAATTGTACCATCTTGTAGACGCAGAACATCTACTCCAGCGATCCGCTGCTTATGACCCTCTTTCAATATAGCCTTCGGAATGGGGCCAAAAAGACCGAATGGCTTGTTCTGAATGACTAAAGACGAAGGGGATAAAGGACTTGGTTTCTTCTGCTGATGAGGGTGTAGGGACAGAGCACCTACACTTGTGTTACCACCATTACCCGCCCTCGAAGCTTTGGTAAGTGGGCATATCGTTGGCGATGTATGGTGCCGCGCCTGAGAACCATGGCTATTGATGGCGAATCGGGAGGACTGATTTTTACCTGCCAACCCGAAACTCGAAACCGCTCGTGGAGATGGCTTGCCACAGAAAAACGATGAAACCGGACTGTGGCGCCGTGATGGCAAAATCGCAGGAGAAGGGCAAGAAGACTTAGACGCTCTCTGGTACGCTTCTACGGGTGTTGGGAACGCCGCAGTGTAAGAAGTTGGAGAACTGATGAGAGGTACTGAAGAAGAAAACGATGAAGAGGAGAGAGGTTTGGGGACAGGTGGAGGAGGGTAAGAGGCCTTATAACGAAACGGCTGTGCTTCCGGGTTCGGAAAGCTCGCGGCTTCGCTGGGGAAATGCGCAGGGGGCATCATGGCCACTCCGATCAGTGACGGAACAAATTGCACGGCAAACCAGGTGAACCTCTTTGTGTAGGATCAAGAAACTGGGACACTTGATTATCTCACAGGACGCACCACCCCAACTGGTGTAGGAAAGACGTTCCGAAGAGTGAACGGATAGAGAGAGGAACTTGTTCTCGACGGGCTCTAAGCGCGCGTGTGAATATTCTCACTTGCGGTAGACCAACCTCTGTACAACAGACGACGTTCAGTCATTCGTACCTATTTCCATATGAATGTTTTTCAGTTCAGTCAGCAGATGAAGATTTTCCAGTCGCACAGTTTGGCGCGTGTATGATTGTGTCTGTAACTGTATAGCCTGTCTTGCGCCGCGGTGCATACGAGTACTGTCCCCACCTACGTCTGAAATTTGTCTGACAATGCCAGTATCTTTCAGTTCACTGAAAATCTGCCTGTCAACACAAACAAAACCGAAAGGCCACTTGCCTTCCGTTGTTCGAACAGCGAAGCAACTGGAAACAGGAGCTCTCGATGGTGACAAGAAGACAAGCCAAAACTCGAAACTTAACGTCTGTAAAAGCTCAGGACAAGCAGGTACCTGCCGATTACCTTACAAGAGTGGCCGCACTTCTGTATGAAGGCGTGATGTACGTGGTGGATATCACGAGTCAACTCAGGGTATGACTCATGAAAGAGAGTCGCGTTTCGTCTAAAAATGTGGACAATAAAGGGTCAACAAATTGATTAGGGTGGGTTTGCGCAAGTAATCTCGAAAAAGAGACCTTGGAGCTTCCAAGTCAATGAAACTGTCAGCTCACGACGAAAGAAAAAGCAGACAGATGCGGAGTCGTCGAAGAGAGTTCGTTTCTTCCTTGGGAGACAGGCTGGTTTGATTCAAAAAGAAGACAAGACTGAGAAACGGTTTCGCGATGTGTCACGTACGCCACCGACAGCACCCTTAGTTGCCGGTAAAGACACTCTTTTGGACCTGCGCAGGTACTATAATCACCAACTGACGTGTTTTACTATTCATCAAACTAGATAAAGCACTGACAGGCTTTCATCGGAAACCCCCGTTTTTTAAAGATGCTTCTCCCCAGGTGCTCTCCACAGGAATACTTGGGCGGGACCCCACTTTGAACGTAGCATGACGCTGCGCATTCCGGAAAGATAGGGGCATGTCAGTGATTCCGCTGCCTTCGTAAAACGATTTATACACAAGGGAAACTTCTCCGAAACAGCAGATTGACTCAGCAGCCAGGGCATATGGCAACGAAGTTCTCTCTACAACCAACAAAGAAACTCTTTGGTCAAACAGGGATGCCCGAAGACAATGGAGGACACCTATTACATTGCCAAATGTGTAGAAACCCATTATCGAGTGGAAATTAACTGACAAACCGACTGTCAGCAAATTTACGCGTCACTATCGGCCCGGACTCTCTGCTAAACAAAGCGAACTGATCCGTGCCGCATCAGAGACGCTTCTTAAGAAAAAACTACCATACTTGTTCACAGGCAAATAGGATTGTGGATGGGAACCTGATTTCGCTACAGGAAACGCGACTGCTGTTTACAAGTGCACATGTATACGAACGCTTTTGTGGCAGTGTTCACCCTGAAAGAGGGCGTCTGCGTAACACCCAGTGCGAACTCTCCACGGCAATAGCTGGGAATTCGTGGGCCTTTTGGTCCCTGTCTGGTTGTCTTTTCACGAAATAGATGAGTTGACAAGGAGGGAACAGCCAGAAGCTCCACAGTTCGAAAGGTTTTCCCACATTTTTTGACACACTTTCAGCCAATGGTTTCGAGTCGACTGTTGGCCGATCCGACCTCTTATACTCAATAGCCTTTCAGAAGTCGGGGAGTACTGCGAAGCAACCATTTTCTTAGGCAAGGGAGGCTATGCGTGTCAGCTGGACGTGAGCAGACAACTTCGTAATCAGCCTTTCTCTCCTTTCACAAAAAAACGTATGCATGCACTGGAAATTCGAAGAGCATAACATGGCTAATACGAACGACAAACCTTGCTACTAGGACCTTGTGCGGATTCCCAAGAAGAATTGTTTTATTAGCCTTCGCAAGCGTGATCGGCATTGTGCTGGACACCATCGAATTCATCAATCTGCGGAGGAGTGATCTAGAAAAAATATTCAGAACAGCCTGTCTCATGCAGGGTGGGTCTGTGGATCCCCAAGGAGCTTCCGTTCCAGCAGTGAGTGACGGAAGTCTATATCTTGCATCCTTTCGAATTCACTCCTTCCCACGTGGAGATATGTCTCTACGAAAACAGCCACTTCTTCAGGAACACGAGCTGTGAGAACTTGCGCTCCAAAAACAACGAATTGCTAACCACACCTTGCTGGGCACGACTCGCCTGCCTTCAGTGAACCCAGAGAGCAGGGCGGTTGGTGGGGACCTACTCCGTTCAACATGAGAAAAGGACTAGTAAGCTGGGTCGGCTAGTAGCATAAAACGGGGAAGAAATAAAGAGGAGAAGACGAATGGACTGTCTTATTCGCTCTCGCGCCTTGTTTATATTTATGTAGAGTTGTTACTGACTTTTCAATCGTCTTTAGAAGCGTCTGTCTCTTCCCGTCGCAAACTTTTCGCGACACCGTCCGGTTTTTGTTTTCCACGTCAGCTCTGGCGGACTGAACTTTTCTATTTGTGCATAGTAGTACACTGTTTCTTGGGAACTATAAAATTTTTTCCTTCTGGGGAGAAACGAAGTGTCATTCGTCAATGACGACAGATCTCGTGGCTTTTTCGTCCGCACAGAGACTGTCGTTGCACGTGTCTGCCATCCCTAGGATGTGCAGACTCACGGTGGCAACCAGCGGCCTCCTTTTTGGCCGAGATCTCTGGGGACAGACTGACCGAATAACCGAATCAAAAAAGTCTCGATGAGCATGCGAACTCTTCCCCAAACGGGGAATTCTGGCACACTGGCCGTGTCCCTCCCTGTGCGGTCGGGTCAAGCGCTAGGCGGCATTTTTGTATGTTCTTAAGTGTTCGTCCGTTCGTTTTTTCTTTCTTTCCAGCCTCTGTAGCTCTCCCTTCCATCCAGGGTGCCTCTGTCTACAAAATGACTTCTTCAAGCTGCTACTCTTACCGAACGAATCTCGCCTGTGCGTCATCATCTGTATAGGCCTCCGCCCTTTCACCAGTTTCATTTGTGCGACTTTCCATCTCTTCCAGCCTTTTTCCGCGGAAGGGCCCAACAGAACACGAGCGGATGCAACCTGTGAATTCACGACTGAGGAATGTCGGTGGGAAATGCACACTGTTGTTTGAATATGTTTCTTCGATGCCACTGGCGGTCAGCTGTCTAACGAGCAGGCTTTCAATTGACAAAGGAAGGCAGCGTTACCCGTACTCGAATGCATTGTGAATCTGGTGCTTGCCTTTCATCTCTGCATCACATAACCGGAATTATCTGCAAGCTATGCTCCCTCTTAGGTCATTTACCGTCGCTGCGCTTCAGGAGCAGTATGTGTCTTCCCCAGACTACGGAGAAAAATATGGCGGCCGAAATCAGATCTGACGGTGCGGATGAGCCTCAAGTGCACGGTAAGAACAGACTGATGGTGCCCACATATTTCGCGTGTTAGATGTCCAAGGGGTCTTCGGACGATGAGGAACCAGCGGGCCTCCTTGCGGAACAGCTTAGGCAAAAAACACAAGCTTGGCTCGAGCATAGGAGCGCAGGTTCTGCCCTCCGTGATCTCTACAAAACCGTGTGAGGTAGCTTGCTCATGCCTTGTTCACTTTTCCAGGTTTCCTTCGCGAGATGTTGAGTGTGAATGCTTTCAGTCGAAGGCCACTCTGTGCATGGGCTCGGCTGCACTACCCCTTCTCGTACAAGTAGAAGCACAAATCCTCTAAATACATATGGGACTCGAGGAAGCGGACGACCGTGGTGCGGGTAACCGCACTTGACACAAGCGGGTTTTCTCGTCAGCTGCACATCTTCATGTGTCTCGTTTTCGCTCTTTGGCTCCCCAGGTCAGCCTCAGAATTCGGTTCCAGATGCAGACGTATGGAGCAAGCTGCCAGCTTCTCCGACAGCGTGTCGCGGAGACTGGAGACGACCGTCTCCTCTGTCACGTCCGGGTTTGGGCACTTCACTGCGGCCGACTGCGGCGCCGTCGACGGATGGCGAAGCAGGGCCTCAGACGCCTTCTACTCCTGGAGAGGGACACGTCGCAGGCAGCCACTACGCCTCCCTCTCTCCGCCTCCCCCGACGTTCTCTCGCTCGGGGTCCTGGCTGACCTTCCTTGTCCCAACTGCATCTGTGACTCTCTCAATTCCCGTGTTGCTAATTGTCGGGTTCGCGCCCTTCTTCTGCATGATCCTGTTCATCGTCGGGCTCCACAACGTCCTGCTGGCTATGGTCATGATGCACTGGCTGTGCATGCTGTTGGTTCCTCTGCTGTACATATACCTCGTGGAGCGTTCCTTTGAATACTACAGACACGTGTGGAAGATTCAGCGCTGTCGCTTTCGCTACCAGTGGCCCTGGGCAGCCGCCTCCTGCCTCATCGCGCTCGGCGGCATCTATGCAGCCTATGTGTGTGCAAAGGCGGTGGGAGGGTCTTGGTTCGCCGGTGTCGTGGAGGGGGCGCGCTCCAACTGTCTGTCCGAAGGTCTGGACATTCCGTTTCCGCTGCTTCTCGTCGGAGGTGTCTACTTCTTTGTCGTGAACCCTGTTGTCGAAGAATGGTTCTGGCGAGTGTTTCTGTACCGCGAATTCGGCGGCGCCGTCTTCGTCTCGGCTCCAAACGGGGTCCTGTACATGCGCGAATCGGACCCGCTCTTGCTGTCCTGGTGCCTCCACTCGCAAGCGGCCGGTGACTCCGTCACAGACGTCGGGGCCACGGCTGTCGCGGTCCCCCTCACCTCTTCTGGAAACACGCCTCCGCCGCCATCTCTCACTCTGTCTCCTTCCCGTTTCCGCTCAGCCTTCGGCGAGGCGAGAGCCTCGGGACAGTCCCGCACAGCTGCCGCGATGGCGGGCGCCCTTGTGGCAACCACGGCTGA
>AVCM01000163.1:0-12744 GCA_000447165.1 Hammondia hammondi
TGGAAAGCTTCAAATGAGAACGGGAGGAACTTCTTCAGAGTTGACCCAGAAAGTGTGTCCGCTGCATGCGCGTCCAAGAACAGTCGAGAAAACAAAGGTGTCCCTTGAGTCTTTTCAGAAGGAAGAATTACCAATGAAGACTTCCTTTCTCTGGAAAGAGACTGACGCAAACTAACAGGGCATTCAGTGTTGAAGCCTCTGTTTCCCTGCCTCCTGTTGGTGGATGCATGCAAAGAAAAAAAGTTGTGCAAGTGTCTCTAGGCGTGGACTTCTCAGCCGAAAAACGCGGGGAAGAAATGGAAAAACTGAGCTTTCCGCACGAGATGAAAAAAGAGCACCTTTTGCACAGCAAGCTAGTGGGCAGCAAAGACCGAAGTCCCCCGTACAGACGAACATCAGGAGGAAACAGACAAATTGAAGATACGGTGAGATCTTTACAGCTTGATAAATGCATATATATACAGACGTTGGTGTTTTCCGCTTTTAAAGAGAAGCTGGTCACAGACATCGGAGCCAGGCAGTGGCCCAGAGACAAATCAGGGATTTGTGAAGCCAAAGATCTGGCAAGAAGACGCATCTTGCTGCTTCTTTTTTCGAAATGTGGAAGAGGAGCAGGAAGAGGTGCATTTTTCGAGGCAGGACTTCTCAATTGTCTCCTCCAGTTAGCTTGGAACAGTTTCAGTTGCGTGAAGGAAGCAGCAGAGAGCGTCGAGGAAAGAGAGGCCTCCACATGTACAGGTGGAGAGACAGGTATGTCGGGGATTACGTCGTAGCCCTAGCGATGAACATTTGCCTATCTGCACTTGTCCAGGTATGAGTCTGTGCATGCATCTGTCTACCTCTAGACCTAGCAAGGTCTACCTCTCTCCACCTGCATCCACGTGAATCACTCTACGTCGACACCAGTGTGCAACAAACGTGTCCAGCTGGTCGTACTTTAACACATTTGTCTCTCTGAATTCCCACGTGAAAGTGTGTGGCTCAGGGCAACTCCGATTCGCAGAATGCACGTTTACAGGCAAAGCTGAGAAGACCACTTTCTCTGGGAACGCTTGTCGCCGATTCATTTACCCGAGCGCTGTCCCCTGGAGAAAAGGCACGCCTGCTGAGGCCGTTGCTTCTTGCTCAATGTGGTGATGTCGAAAAAAACAGGGGGGTATTCGCTGAAGATGTCTTGCTCATCGAAGTCGCAGTGAGACACTTTGTGTGTGTGGATCTTTGTCACTTCACTGTACTGTTTTCGAGCTGATGAAGGCGGAAGGCTTCTGGCCTTCAGAGTTCTAAGAGGAATGCATGATGCATGCGTGAATGTTGTCACACGAGTAGAGGCGCTCCAAAGAGAGAGAGGGAGACCGTAGACGCGCCGACAGAGCAAAGAACGAGGGTTCGAGACAAGGGAGTGGAGAAGGGTGACGCCCCGAGTAGCGGAGGGATGTTAAGCTGGAAGATCGACGGGTAGTCGTGGTAAACAGGCTCAAATTGGAGAGGAACTGTATCGTAGTAATGCATTGCGCTGTGCATGTTCACAATGCCGTTTGCCTCACAAGCGCCTGCACACCATGTCAAAGGGAGCGAGGAACAACGACGCCTTTCACATCACATAAAATCTAGACAAGAGCATTCAGGCATGGCATGTGTAAATCGCCGTGATGTTGAGGGGCATCGGAAATGGTACACGCGTTAAGTGGGGTAATGCATCGATATAGTCACGGGTCAAAGTACAGCCGTTCCAACACTGTGTCAACTGATTTCCCGCGTAATCTGTTGGGCTGTTCGAGTTGCTTTAGAAGGTGTTTCAGGAGGGCACTTTGTACAGGGGTGCGGCAGAGGCGATTTCATAGAGTGGCACAGTTCTAGGCTGCACTTTGAAGGCAAACCGCATCTGCATACCACCTCGCTCCCACAAAAGCACTTCGGTGCTCTCTCTCAGTACCCTACCTGAGTAGAGGACGGAGAGCTCATGTGTTTTTCTTTCGCTCACAATAAGGACATTGAAGACACGAGTTAACGAAGAGCTTCCCCGCCAGCCGATATGAAGGCCTAGACCCGTACACTAGGGCTTTCTTCACGCGAACGCTTTCTTTGTCTTTTGACGAGGTCCACCCTACAGGCTGCTTCGTTTGCAGATGCGCCCAAACCATGGCTGCGACTCCACCAGTGAGCGCCGCAGCTGCTGAAGTACCGTACGCGAATGCGGCGCCTGTAGAAGGGAGAAAATCGAGGAAAGGAAATTTAACTGCAAAGCCTCGCACCTAGTCTTTGTCACACAAGGACAGCGAGGAGCACAAAAAAGAAGGGCGAGTGCGTTCCAGATCTGTTTGGGGAGATTTTCGTTTGGATCAAAGCTTTGCTGTGTTAGCAAAGAGGAGATGAAACCATTGTCACATCGGGGCACCTTCTCGCGGGAGGACTGCTTTGATGATGAGTTCAGCCGACGCGTTTCTTCGGTTCTTGTTATCCTTCACTTACACGTCTTGCACGTCGTCGTTTGAGCGTCGTGGTCCACATTCGTTCCAGTCCAGAGACGATTTCCTGGTGCGAAAACATGCACGGTGTTTTTTCCCCAGTTGCTCGAGCAACACGGACCTCCCGTCAGTTTGCTCGATCCGACGACCAGAAGGCTGGGCACTCGGAACGCAGCAGGGTAGAGCCTGCGGAGAAGAGTGAGAGTGAAATCAAGACGGCATTTCGCTTTCTTTCACCAGCGGAGTCATGGCCAAGAGGTTTTGCTTCCAATGTGCTCCGTATTCTTGTGGATCGTTTTTCTGTTGTAATGCCCTCGCAGTTACCATCGAAAGAACGGACGCAAGGAGCTCTGTGGCGGCACCACAAAATCGGATTCTATACCTTACTATCGGACTGGTCCTCTGCGTAAGCACCACCGAGAGCTTTTACAGACTAGATCGTCGTGGCAAACATACACGACGGCAAAGTATTTGAATTCAGAAAAGCAGTCTTTCCTCCATTCCGGAAGGTTTTTTTTTTGCATATGAGACCCTTGCGTTGTGCCACACAGACACTACATGACGGTTGCTGCACACAGCAAACGCTCTCGTGGGTTGTTCACGACTGCGAACAGTGTTGCCATGTTTGCTTCATTTCCTAAAACATAGGAACGGTTTCATGTACTGGCACAGAATGCCTCTCCTTGCGCCTACATGCAGTTAGCGTCAGCATCGAGATCGCAGGAACCTGATCCCGCGCTTGCAACGACCAAATGGTTGTGCTTTTCCAGCGATGTAAAGACAGACTCTAGAGCTTCCATTTTTCTGCCACACAAACAGGAACGTCGAGCAGAGAACTCTCTCTTTTGATCCACGGAACCGCGGAGTCAGTTCGTGGCCGTCGTATGCTTCGTCATGGCCGCGGATGGCGTCAACACCACAACCCCGCGAAACATTTCTTTCTTATCCAGGTTTTTTGGGTTCGTTTTTCAGTCTACTCGGCCACTGCCCTCTGTGTTTACGCCGGGAAGCAGTTCCGAGAGACCAATCCCCAAAGCATGTGATTCGCATTTCTTTGGGGGGGCACAAACATCTAACAATCGATACTGGCTAACAGGGTTGTTGGGCAAACGCCATCCAAAGCGGCTTAACGTGGGATGTGGAAAGTTTGTTCAGAGGAATTAGAGCCAGTTCTTGTGTTCCTTTCATTCGCAGCGCCAATGAGCAGCTTAGGCAGTAGGCAATGCTTCCCCTCATCTATGCCAAGATGCCAAGAAGAGATCAGTCGCTTCCCCAGCAAGTGGTTGACTGCTTCCCCCGCATTGTTTGTCAAAAGGACAAAGCGTCTGGTTTGACTGTGAAAAGAAAAAGGGACCTTTGCACGAGTGTTCACGATTGAAACGTCCTATAGATCATAGGCACTTCAAGGCGCTAAGACACCAAGATGGCGCTGAATTCCTGTTCGATTCACGTGCGCCAATGCGCAACTTCATTCGTGTGCTACCGCGCAGTGTCCAGTTGCCAACAGAGGTCAGTTGCTTTCGACAGAACGCCATGTGGTTGGATGCTTAATCTAATTCCGCATCGTCTCGCAGGCTGTGCCCTCCGTCTTCGTTTTTCAACACGTCTCCTGCGTTGTGTAAGTTCACGTGAAGATACCACAACTTGTTTTTTCTATGCGGCTGGCCCCTCTATACCTCCACGTGTATATACTTATGTTTATTGTTCTTCTAGTTGCGAGTGTGTACCTTGGTAAGTCTTTCTTTGCGCATAAGTTGTTTTTACGCAAACGGGATGTAAGCAAATTGTTTGGTCTCGGTTGAAATTCTTACTTGGAGAACGTGAAAGCACAAATGCTGATTTGAGCGCCATTGCTGATCGCATACTGGAGAGCAGCGATCACAGCGCTGGCGTACACTCTATTGTTCGCCCCCGTTTTGAGGCACATGATTTTCCCTGTCTTCATGATGCCTACTCCACGTTTCGAATCCGTGTGCTTGGCAACCAGCAAAGACGCCATGGTTGTGCCGTGCGCCGAATCGTCTCTGAAAACGTCGTTGTTGTTCTCGGCGAAATTCTGCAGGGAAACAGTGTCCGGTCGGCTGTCAATCTACGAACAAGGGCGTTCCTAGACACGACACCTCACGAACGAAGAACTGTGAATAGCTGTTTGCCCACAACACAGACGCATCAACACTCAAACCGGTGCCTTCTCATCCTACTGTTTGTTCAAGAAAGGGAAGCGTATCCCGCTGGAGAATCTAATAACGTCACAATATGCAGGTGGCAGCGTTCCAGAGGGAGAAGCTCGGTGCACTACTGCCGCTAGATCCTGACGAACCTCCTGTCTTTTTCGCTGCGTCGTGCACCCAGATGTGACTAGCAAATACCAACACGCTTGTTGACTTCAACCCTTCTTTTGAGTTCTGTCGCCTCAGTCGTTTTGCGTGGTCTTACCCAGCCCCAACAGTCGTCGATGTAGCCGTTACCATCGTCATCGAGATTGTTGGAACAGTCTTCCCGGGAGTTTTTCCACAATCGAGCGTTGCCTTCTGAGTCATCCCAATAGTCCTCGTGCTTCGAGCACCCGGTGTCGAGCAAGGCAACGAGTGGCACGTTTTCTTCTGGAGGAAACGAGGAACGAAGCGTCAGTCCAAGTGTCCTGCATGCTCCGGCTTCGATCTTGGGATAAAAGTCAAGCAAGTGTTACATCGCAGGCATCCTATCGACACACAGTTCTTTGCTTCCTCCTGCGTCCTTTCACAAAGTGTAGTTAGACTCTGCCAGAAGGTGTGACGACATCACCGCAAACAACCACAGACAAGCACGAATAGAAAGTATACAGGTCTGCATACATTGGCACATAGAGAGAGACAAGGCTTCGCTGCAGTATGATTCCCGCGATGTCAGGCAAATGTGAATGGGGATAGGTGTCTTTGAGTACGAAGAGGTACAGACGCTCAGCTGCTATCTCTACTGTTTTCGCATCTCATACACTTGCTGTCACAACCTAACGGCGTCCAGTTCCGTGTGCCGACATACAACATTTGCAAGTGTACTTCCTGGGAAGCAGGCAAGCCTTACGCCAGACACCTCTTGTTAGACTACGCACACATCGCGCGGTCTCTCTGTCTATATTGGACTTCACGCGATACGTGAATCTTTTTCTACACCCATCCATCGATATTTGTATGTCAGGTGCGAGAAACGATGCGAGGTAAGAGTTCACAAAAGGGTTCCTTTCCCTTGTCTGCCGGATTCGTTTCCTGATTGCGAATGTCTCCGCCCCACCTGACTGAGAATTCATCTCCGCCCAGGCTTTATCAGATCCGAGCGAGAAGTCGCTGACTTGGCTCAAGTGGTACCACTGTTTTTTGTACTCGGAGTTTTGCTCCAGCTCCAGATCCTTTCGTGTTCGCTGCGGAGTCCCCGCGCTGTCCGGTGACACACTGCGCATGCACTTGGCGACTGCGGTCAGTTTCGATTGGTGTGAAGGAAACCGTTGGCCGTGCGTGTTCGCGAGGTAACCCGGGAGGGAGGAGATATTTATTATGCCGAGGCGCTGGAACAACGCAAATCGTCCGCAGTCCCAGCTTTTTTCCGTGGAAACGAAAGCCAAGAGAGAAGGAGAGGTCGCGCGCATGTGGCGAGGAAAGAGGAGAGATAGTTACAAGTGGAATACAAGTGGATTAGGATCCAACATCCGCGCTATCAACATAGTTCCTGCTTCCTTCTCTAGAGTGCAGGGAGGAGGCGTAAGAGAAGAAGGGTACAGAAGAGGCAAATCCACAATCTATTTCCAGTGCAGGGGGGTTGCTTATCGCCTATCGTGCAGGTAGATACAGGCCGACTACGTTGGAGGTGTCGGGGGTTGAAAGACTCCAGTTCTGAGATACAGATATCCAAGTTCTTTAGGAGTGCTGTACATCATCACCCCACTAGACTGCTTAAGACAACTAAAAGTGTAATGCCGACTTCTCGGGGATGAGGTGTAGGTGCTGCTGTTCAAAGTTACAAAGAGTTCTGAATCTTTCAATCGTGGCAGCATCTGCTCTTCAAACCCCAGCTGAAGAGTTAACCTATATTTTCCGCGTCGGGACAAAGAGTGCAAGAGGCACCGTGGCTAACAGCTTCTGTGTTGTGGAAGTGTGTAGACCTGAGGAAAGGGCGCCTATGGTCAACACCAAAGCTAAGTGATATCTGCCTTGGAGGCAGTCCATGAACAGCGACGGAAGTGGAAAAGCAGAAGAAACAACTGCCACCGCACACCTCCTTGTTGCCTGACGCCCACTAGAACAGCTCGCCCAAATAAGAACTTCCGATTCGTTCCTGGCGAAAAGAAGAGCTTGGTTTCCCTTTCCCTCTCACTCGTGTCCGGAGAATCAGATACGCTCTGTGTCTGAGGCTTGCAACATCACTGTGCCTGGTTGCGCGACTTTGCCCACTGGTGTTCCGTTTGTTTTTCGCTTCCACACTTACCGCCATAACACCTGAAAGGTTGGTTATCTGCAGAATATCGATGTGGAACAGTGGGTAGAATGTTGCGTGCAAGGTCTCGACGGTAGTCGACCAGAACCGGCGTTCGAGTTCTCTTTCACAGCTCTTTGTACACTTGTACTCGCCGTTCGACTCCCGACCAACCTCTTCGCCTGTTCGTTTCCCTCCCCTTTCGCCTTTCCCTTTTCCTTCCTCTGCACCTTCTTTAATACTGGTCTTTGCCGCGGCCGGGCTGCAGTCTCTGCTGCACTCTCGTAGACCCGCGGTAGACACTCTGACCCCAAGAGCGCCAGCTAAGATGCTCAGAGCGAGGGCGCGACCAGCGAGAACTTGAGCCTGTGAGGTTTCGCTTTTTTCCGGGATTTGCTTTGTGTTGGTCACGCGATCGCCGTAAAACACGCCCTTTCGAAAGACAGCGGCGGGCTTTGTCAGCGACCGATCGATCGGCCCCTGAGAAAAGGCACGAGCGGAGAGGGATGAGTCCCGATTCGACCTGAAGAGGTGAATTTCGTCAGGTGACCGCTCTTCAGGATCCAGGAGATCCGGTGAAGCTGACAGTTTTCGAGCAAGACTGCCAAGACACTCGGTGTCCCAGCGCAGAATAATGTTCTCGGTGGGGTCCAGCCGGTGTGCTCTGTCTTTTCCCCGCTGCCTCTGAAAATGAGATCACAAAACCGCACGCAGTGACACAAACATCAAACATCCAGAAACAAAGGGGTACCTGTGGAGCGGAACCCTGCCTTTGGAGGCGAAGAAACTGTTTTTTGATGCGGTTTGACTGAACCATTGAGATCACAAAGAAAGCTGTCCGTCCTTTAATGAATCGGTGTGTGTTGACGGAGCGCTTCGAGGGCAGTGGTTGACTCGGGTAGAGGCGAGTGGAATTTGTGCATTGGCATTGGTTTGAGACTCCGGGTAGTAATAAATAGCGGATGTGAGTCGACTCAAAAGACTGACGAATTCGTACCACATCGAGACACTCTCGGTAGAGGATCTGGACAAGCATGTCGTGGCTCTTTTTGCCCCTGCCTCACTTCCACTTTCTTGCGCATGTCAGCAAAGAGGAGGCGAAGGGGCTGTTCATACGGACAGTTTTTCGTCACGGTGCTCGCGAGCATTTCTACCCTCGCCTTCTCCGATGTTTTTTTCACCCCACTCGCCAAGACTGAACTCTCTGCGTCCCCTGGCAGCGTCACTTCGTCAGTCCAGTCTGCTTTCGCCTCCCACGTTGCCTCCCCAGCTCTGTCTCCCAGTGGCGTTCTTGTGGGGAACGAGAAACCCAGAATTCCGACATGACGGCGTCTTGTAGCGCTGCCACTGTTTGAGGAATCTGACTTCTCTACGTGACTATCTTTGGAAGGAACAGCTTTCTCCGCATGTTCACGTCCGGGTTGTGCAAAGGAGCGCACGGTTTCGATGGACTCAGAGAAGTCTAAATCAGGCGAAATTGACAACGCCGTTTGCACCCAAGGACAAATGGAGAGAGACGAAAACACGGCAAGGCACGCGAACACTACGCACATGGAGCAACCCTGGAGTCGTTGTCTGTTTCTCGCGGGGTATTTAGTGAAAATGTCCTCAGGAAAACGACTTCCCGTGTCCCCTTGTGGGGAAACGCTCCACCGCCTAGGAACGGTCGGACTGGCCATAGGGGACGTTTCGTGCAGTCGTGAAGAATGCGAGGACAACACGTATGACAAATGCCGAGATAGTCTGTAAGCAAAAACTTTGAAAGACTTTTGCGGCAAGCCAGTGCCGCGCAAATTTATCTGCCTGCGAGTGATTTGTTCATCTCAAGATGAATTTGAGAGGGGAGAAATTCCTACAAGGGACTCTCAGGCTTGGATAGCCACCTCAGGAACCAAGAGATTTGGAACTCGAAGCGAAAGGGTGACTAGAGAGTATGGAAGGATCGGGATGCTCATGAAGACTAAGCGAGGAGACTACCGTACGGAGTGCCCACAAGAGAAAGACATCGACGGTACTCATGCGATCAGAACTGGGATCCCGGGCAAAGGAATTTTAACGTTACGTTTCCCTCGTTAAGGAAGAAACTCCATATTTGTAAACCGACTGGAAAAAATCTCGATGGCTTTAGCCGTGTGTGAAACTAATATTCCTTTCTGTCCTAGTTCTCGACCTGTAGGTTGCGGACGGTTTATCTGTTTGGACAGGTGTACGAAAGAGAGGCAGAGAGGAGACATACAGGCGATTGGCCAGTGCAGACATTGGCACTTTGGTTTTACTCAAAAGGGATAGTCGGGAGTTTTCGAATTATCTAACATGGAGAAAAACTCGATGAAATATGGGAAACGGCTACTGTCTGAACTCCCGTGGTGCGGTGCGTTCATGAATCAATGGGTAACTTTCAGGAAAAGTAATTTACCACCTACGCTGGCAATCACTTTTTGCTTTTGCTCGCAGTATACACCTGGTGAGGGCTCTCACTGTAGACAGTGATACGATGCAGAACCGGGGAGTGCTACGAGCCCGTTTTCAAAACATTCAGCAGCTTCCTCTATCTGACGAGGATCACGCAGCGCAATGAGAACGATGAAGGCGGGGAGGTACGCGTGTTGAGGGGTGAGATTTTTCTCACGAGCAAGTGGCGTACTTGTCTCTCGATAGACAGGAAAAACAAACAGAAAAAACCAAAACAATTCGGCTGTTCCACGTCGTTATGGGGTCACAGCGATTCTACTTTCGATCTGGACCGGAGAGATGGGCTTTCAGTCCCACGACAGCGTCCAGGATTTTGGATAGCTGGAAGTGCACCCTGTTTCGTTCTCAGAAACCGCATTTTCGTTCAGAAAGATTGCATGCTAGAGAGACAAACGAGATTTCCGCTGCAGTTCGCTAAGTGTTTCCTTTTATAAGGACACGTGCCGTTCTATTCGTGTTAAGCTCCACGTCGCAGCAGAGAGAGCTTCACTGACGACGTGCACGAACAAAGTGGCAGAACTTGAAAGAAGGCATCTCGTGTATTGCTTGCTTCACGAGACTCAATTTTCTAGCAAGATTTGTCTGGTGCTTCGTGCTTTCAAGCACGACACAGCTGCCGATTCTTCGTCGTGTGTTTCTTCCGTTTACTCGGAGACGTTTTGAAATGCAAAGCGCCACCGCAGTCTTGTGTTCATAACACATTTGCGAAGCTGTGCGTTTTAACGGACGTGCATTGTGTGGGCGTTGCCCGGAAAAACGGAAAACGTAGGAAAGCTCCATCAGTGGTGATTGTGAAGCATCTCTCGTCAAAAAAGCAGTCGAAATTATCGGAATCGAAGGTTGCGACTTTCCATATTCGACGCATTCAACCAACCCCCCCATTTGATGTGTGTCACCCCGAAACACTGGCTTTTTGCCGGTCCACGTATTCAAGCAAGCGGGGTACCCTTTTCACTGCAGTCCAGTATGTCCAATAAACTAGATCGGTACCCAGTGCTGCTGCTTAAACTCTTGAGTCTCTATTTACTCAAGAGACAACCGGTGCCATCTTTCTGATTTCTCCTTTCTAGACTCTCAGACATACGAGCCGCCCAGAGTCACACTCGACACTGGTACAGCAAGCTTCCCCTCTAGTCGGGAAACAAACGCTGCATTGTTTAGAGAAGGCCGGAAAGAGGACAACAAAGGAAAGTGGTATCTGGGTTTGACTCGACACCATCGGGGAGAAAACCGGAATTTGCTTCGCCTGAAAACTTTACATAACCCCACTCCCCAAAATCTAACTATTCTCATCGTCTCGTTTTCTCCTTCCTCCATGAACCTCCTGCATGTGAGGAACGCAGAGACAAGCCGAATCTTGCGTATTTCGTCTTGCTACGGCCTCTCAGTGCTCCTTCTTGATGTGAACCCCCTCTATATGCGTTACTGCTCCGATCCGTACCCATGGTTGTGATTCACCAGTCTACACATAGGCGCTTTCGTGGACACTTCCTTCATGAGATCTTAATTCCCTGACTCGAATCCCAAGCGTGATTTCTAAAACCGCAGTAGGCATCTTACAGCACCCAAAGTCTAGGTTACATTTTTGCCTGTCTAAATTCAGACCTACACATATCTGCAGAAAGGCAAACAAATGTACCCCCGTAACTTTTTCCTGTAGTTAACAATGGGTTTGTGGAAAGCTGGAGAAAACGATTCGGTGGACTCAAATTTTGAGAACACCGCTGCATGCGATCTTGACGCCGCGGATCCCGGCGAGGATGCCGAGAGCGAGGGGAGAGAGAAAGCAGACAGTTCTTCGGGACAAACACACTCCACAATTGGACGGGAAAATGTGCATGCTCCTGTGGGTTCGATTCGGGTCTCTAGAAAGTCCTCGAAAGCGGAGAACGCCAGTGACAACGCGGGTGCCTCGACCCCCGCTTCTGTGGAAGCTTCTGACGGGGAAGAGTCAGGATCTGTCCAGAAAGCTTCGAGTGTATCCTCAGGCAATAGTGAAAAGGCTAGGAAAAGTGACGGTGCAGCAGAGCCCCTGATGCAGAGCGCTCGACCCTCGAGCTCTGCGTTTTCCATCTTAAAGAAGTCCTCAACTGCCAGCAGACGGTCTTCCAAGCTCTCTGTGCGCTTCGGAGAAACCGAACTGTCTGACGAAGAGAACCCGAAGCCGGCAGGAGTCGTCGCTGAGCTCAGCAGCGTTATGCACGACTACCGACATGCACCTGAGTCTTCGAAAACTGACAATGTGTCGTGGAGTACTTCAGAGGCCACAGAAATTCAGCACGCTTATCAGCAACTGCGGCAGAGAGAAAAAGAATCGGTAGCAGCGATCGATTCTACGCTACAGTCGCTAGTCGTCAGCTCCAGCGGGGGCTCACATGCGAGGTCGAGTGATGCATCGGGAATCACCAACCTAAAATCCCTGTCCTCCACGTCAGAACCCATTCTGTCGGAACTCACAAAAAAACTGCAAAAACGGAGGAAGAGTGAGTGACACACTGCAGTTACAGAGACAATGCTCTTCACATCAACCACGATCGTTGAGGATACAAACCTGGAGACATTCGACACAAGTTCGACAGCGTCTCAAGATATGTGGGAAAACGCGAAAAACTAGACACTCGGTGCATCATCGTAAGTTATGAATGAGTAAGAGTAAGGTGCTCGTGCAACAGTCTGTGAGTAAGCAAGTGGAGCTGCTGTTTCGTGTTTTGAATATAGGGTCCGATGAAAACAACCACCTGAGAAAAAGACAAAACAAAGCGGATAAACCTCTGTTCGGAGTTGTCTAGTCCTTCCCACTACTTAGGGTTTAGAATGCACAGATTCATAGTAAACTTTAATTGGATTTCACCGCTGCATGCCTCGCAGGTTTGACAATCGGAGTCCTCGTCACTGCCGTGGCTCTCGTCGTCGCGTTGATTCTCCTCGCCACTTTGACGGCAAAGCAGAAGCTTTTGATTGTTGAGAAAGAGACTCTCGTGGAAGAATGCAAAACCTCTGAATGGTCCGAATGGACAGCATGTCCCTCTCTCTGCAGCTCCGATTACTCAACTCGACGACGAATCATCACGGTGAGTGTCGGTCCAATTCGAATTGAAAGGAAAACGTGCCACTTCAAGAAACATCTCGGTTCTCCTTATCCGCCTGCAGAGTATGCCTGTCGCTCACTCTCCAACTTCATATTGTTCACGCCAAAGTTCCTACACATATATTTGCATATTCACCTTTATCCATTCCTACGTTCCCTGTATATGCACCTACATGCGTACACGTTTTTAGGCTTCATGTCCCTAAAGAGTGTTTCTCGGATGAATATAATGGGAAATTGAACAATATACCTATATACCTCCATATATATATA
>AVCM01000165.1:0-10559 GCA_000447165.1 Hammondia hammondi
GAGACCGGAGCATCCAATCGACGCAAAACAGTCGGTTCTAGTTCACTGTGTGAGGCTACTCGTGGTGTTTCGCCTCCCTCTGTATCTGTACGGAGAGGCACTTTTTCGGAATCAGTCATAGTGACACTTCTACGGTCCTTTTGAGCGTCTTCGATGTGAGCCTCCTCGTTCGACCCACCAGAGTTATGCATGTCGGTGAAGACGTCCGAACGACTAGAGGAAGACAACGAGTTCTTCTGAGGAGACGCCTCATTCTCAGCAAGCGGGCGTGACCCAAAGTCAGGATATTTTGAAGAAGCAGCCAAGGCGGCCATGGCAGCCGGACGAGCCGAGACTACGCAGTAGGAACCCCCAGCGTAAGTTTTGCAGGGAAGGCGGATTGGATGGTCCTGCGAGGAGAGCCGCATATGCACATATACCCCCGTGTATGTGTACAAATGTAGCACATGAAAATGCCTAATTAGGTGCGTCCCTGACGATGACATCTAATGACGTCCCCGTGATGTGCGGCTGTCGGTTCAAAAACTGCAGGTTAAAGTCCTCTTTAACGGAGTGACCCACCATAAACTATCGTATGCGCGCAGCTCGGCTCCCTAGCGTTTGTTCTGTGATACAATAAAGCATATACTGTAGAAAACCAGTGTGAAAACATGGTGGGGAATAACACCACCAAGGAGGAAAGCATATCCGTCTTCTACACACTTCCTCACTGTGCCACGAAATGAGTTCGGATGATCTGAACAACTCTTCTAGTTTTAGTCCATTTGAGCATGTGCCAATTAGAATAAGCATACCCTTTGCGACAGTTGGCTTTTACTCCGAAGAACATCACATCTGTCTCGGCGTTCTCCTCTGAAGGCGTGAACATAGAAAGCACCTGAGTCCAAGCCGACACCGTGCATCTTCGCCAGTTCGCAAACACTGCCGAACCTGCAGGTGAAAGTACGAGGCGAACGACTCGTGAGACTTCCGGGAAAAATCCTTGCATTTTTGTCGTGCTCACTGCCTTCTGAAAACGTTCTAGAGGCAACATCCTCAAATGGCTCTACCAACCCTCTGGTGTTCGCCACATCCTCTGGAGAACCATCCTTTTTCGCACGTCGCCTGAGACCCGAAACGCCTTCCCGATTTGCTGTCTCACTCAAAGAAAAAGACTCATCGCTACGGTTTTCCAGAAGCAAGAGTTCCCTTTCCTCTCGATGCTGCTCGTCCTCCTGTTCTTCGTGAGTCTGGTGGACGTCAAAACCAGCAATTACCAATCGGCCGATCGGAACAGCAAAGTCTGAAACGTCTGAGCAAGGAACGCCGCTGTTCGTCAAGTCTGTTCCCGAGCAACCACAAATGGTGAATGTACCAGGACCTACGTTGTTCCTTGGGACTACCAGACCAAATTTGGCAAGGCAATAACCTCCTGGACGGAAATCGGTACTCGCGTAAGTGCAGTTGACTGCTGTTCCGACTTGGAGCGGAATCGTCGAGTTTCCGTGCGTGTCATCGTACTTTGTAGAAAAGAACACATCCTCTGTTGTCATCTCCGCCTCGCTGGCTATGTAAGAAGAGAAGATGGTCCTATCGTCACGAAGAGAAACACCTTCTTTGAGTATAACTTCGGGGCCAGCGAAAGGCAGGGGACAGTCCGAATTATTGCTTCCGGGCTCTCTGCAGACATTCGAATCTTCGGTTGCCTGTGAAGCGCCCTCATCATCGAGCAGTAAGAAATTTTCTGGGGTGAATGATACCTCCCTGTTATCGAGCGCTTGGCTTCGAGATGCCTGTTGTATTTTGTATGGGGTGCTGACCGCGACGTATGGAAAGCCGGGTTCCTGGTGTGTTCCTTTTCCACGGACACCCGACACACCACACACAGAGAAGTCGTTCCCTTCTACAATGCTGACCGCAAAAACGGCGTCTGCGCGTTCGTCTGCTGTTCCATAGAAGTGGCCTTTTAAAGCCAAGTTACACTGTTCCCCCATGCGACAGAGAAAACGACGAGACTCGGGACCTGCAAACCCCCAGCAGCGTCTTTCGACACATCTTCGGCCCTGTCCAAAACAATCGGTGTCAACTTCACATGCACTGAGCTCGAGTAGCCGCTTGCCTACATCTGATTGATTTTTGAGTGGATGACTGTCAGCACGCCCGTGCTGCAACTGTCTGCGGGAAGTCCCTTGTGCCATTTTGGCTTTTTCCTTTTCACCCTCCAGAGCATGCTTCTGTGTTTGTTGTTGTTGTTGATTTGTTGAGTGTCCTGCTGAAGCTGTCACTGCTGAGGCCTGCTTTGACGTTGCGTCATTTGTCCGAATACCTTGAATATATTGGTTATATTCCTCCCAGTCTTTCGAACTCGTAAGCTTTGCTGGTTCACTCCGCAGAAGAGCTTCTTTAGCAGAATGAGGAGGCTGTTCCCGATTCTTTGAATGGAAAAGGCGATTGCTTACATCGAAGAGGCTGCTACCGTTACTTCCACGAAGCGGTCTTCCGAGGACGTCGAAAACACGGAAGAAGCTAGACCCAGCACCGCCCCTGTGGCGCCTGTCTACAAGTTCATTTTCAGGAGGCTGCCCTATTCCCGCATAGTTGGGTGAGGACGAATCTGTGCTGTTATGTTCCACACCGCTTTCTGTTGCGGATACAAAGATGAAAGGTAAGAGAGTATTTCTGGTAAGGTGCATGGCAGTGCCTGGGAGAACTGATTGCGAATGCAGATCGAGCATTGCACCAACATTTAACAGCAACACAAATAGAATTACAACTCGTTTCGACCAGGTCTTTGCTTTCTGTAGTCTCTTGAACCAGCAACGAGGATTAGAAGTTTCCCGGGCTCTGACTGCACATGTTGGCCCTTGCGAAGCACGCGAACCTGACACACGCGTGACGTCTTCTTGAGAAAGTCGTGCTGTTGTTGGCTTCATCATGGTGGATTCCAAATCGCCAAGATGAGATTCGTTTGTTAGCGCGCCCATATGTCGGACGCTGGAGACGAAAATATTGCATTCATGTCCGCAGCCCGCGTGACAGTGAGGGTCCCAGCCGAGCGTTCTGAAAACGAGGTAGTCGTTTTTCCTGTTTCGGACTACCAGGGCACGTCAACCAGTCTGAACACAGGAATGCCTCGATTGTGAAGATGCGAACGAGGTCAGCTCCTCTGGTTTTCTTCTTGTCCCTTTCATACACAGCCAGCAGCAGACCGGCACAAATACCGGTATTCTCGCGCGGGGATCGTCTTTCATAAGGATTGGCAAAGGATATGCCGGTCCTTAAGAGCTATTACTAGAAACCGCCATCAACCGCTGGTTAAAGTACAACTCAAAACGCCTCTGCAGCGTGCATGGATGACAACAGTGACGAAAAACTAGACCAGGAAAATAGAGAATAAAAGACGCTAATATAGTATAGAAAAGGGTGTAGATGACTGAATGCCGATCTCGACCGTTCGGAACAACCAAAAGAGTGCATCGGTGAGATGCTGTTGTGCACTGAACGATGGAAACAATTCCGCATGTATGCCCGGGCGATCTGTTTGTAGGGATGGCGTGGTGAACAGGCTTGTTCTGGCGTTTAAGTGATTGTGTTAAACGGTTGGCCCTCTGAACACTTTGCCCCCAGCACATCAATCACCACAACCACACTTCGCGTAGGTCTCAAGGAATGACCAGCAATAGCCTTGCTCAGGCGCAAGCGACTGTATGCAAGACAGGGCAATGAACTCTTCAGATGTTGTCTTCAATTGTCAGAACCAAGTACAGTACAGAGAAGTGCTGAACGAATATCTGTTCAACAGGCATCCAGGCGCAAGACTACTACAGTACTGTGCACACAGTACAAGAATGGACACCCCTGGAACTGCAGCAAGGGTGGCAACCTAAAGGATACAAAAGGTTGAAACAGGGAAAAACTCCTGGGTGGTGTGCAGAGCTACGCTGACAATGACTCCTATGTTTCCGGGAGTTCTTATTTACGAGGGAAACTTCTGCTACACAGCAGCTTGATAGCACATAAAAAGGCAACGCAGCAAAACGAGAAAGTGTGCTTGGCGGTCGGTAGTGGGTTAGTAGAAGAAGAACGCTTTTTTCGGCTGCCGTAGCCGCGCAGCATTTCTTTTTGGCAGACGCTTCTGCGGAGGACACAACATTTTTGGACGTTCGCCGCCCTACGATTGGCGTTACTCCAAGCAACAGGAATGCACGATGGTGCACTATTCCCACGCCAATTGTAGAAGGAACAACCTTGGATAGAGAATAAACCATATGAATCCTACAAGTGGGAACGCAGTACAAACAAAACAACATGGTTTTCCGCGGCGGCTGTCTGCAATCGGTTCTTATCATTGGTCTGGTCAAAAAGACACAACTCAAGTGTCACCGGGGCTGCGGGGAACACGTAGATAACGAGGAGACTACCTATAACTTCGTTGAAAGTACGTTGAATAAAGTGAGGAACGATTGACCACGTCGCTCGATTCAAGTGAGTCAAGCACTGGAAGTAGCTTCAATGGAGAACAACTGGACTGCCTTGTAAATCTGAGAAGAGAATCTTCTGCAGCCAATTTGAACCAACATTGTGTCAAGACCGTGCATCACAAACAATACCGGTGAACAATGTGAGAGCCAGGCAAGCATCATTCCGTGGAGTAATTTGGATCCGACTCAAAAACTAGCACATTGTGTTCTTCAAATGCAGCATCATCTTCAGCACGCTAAGCTGCCTTGTGAATTTCGGTGGTAAACAAGGCATCGGGTTGAGGAAAAGCGGTGCACACATCCTGTTGTGCCTGTATCACGCTTCTATTCTTGTCATGTTTCAGACCGAACCGTGTCTTTTCCAGTTCGCACGTACTTTGCGGCGAACTCGTGGACTCCCAACTCGAGTATACGTGCTCCAAATTACTGAAGGCATAGTCTCGTCCCCTTTTGTGGATAGAATGTGTAACTCGATGTATATGGGCCTCCTGTAAACAACTTGCCGATATGTGTTTTGCCTAAAGGACTCAAGTTCACAAACAATCGCCGTCAGGAGAACCTACGGTCACCTCACCGCGCCTTTCATATCCGCTGCGCGTACGAAGAGTAATTATCTCAGGCTGACAACAGGGCGTTACATCGCTGACATGAAAACATCGTGTGACTACATAAAAAATTATGCTGGAGAAAAGCCGCCGTCACTGTGTAGCAAAAATCAGTGTGCGTAACCCATGCTCCGCACTGCCTCGAATTGCTCGTTGATGCGTCACTTGCCTGTGTCTGTGTACTTTACCAGTTGCGGGGAAACAACTGCTTCATGAACTGTTTGCGCTCTGACGCCACGGAAGGTTCAGCAACACTTTTGACCACATTAGTTCTTTGGTCAGAGTGACGCGGTTCGAGTGGAAGCCGCCGTCACGTCGCCCACTGCTAGCTGTTCGTTTTGATGGCATAAGGGAGTAAAGTCCTAGGACAAACGCCGCCGGGCTTGCCTTTGTGTGCGGACAGATGAACAACCACACGCTCTCATTTGTCATAACATACATCCTGACAAGCGTGGCGGTATCGTGTGCAGGTTCCAACGAGTGTACTGAAACGTTACTCAGACGGTAGCGCAGCGTCTCCCGTTTGGCTACGTTCAGAGAAACTGCTGCATCAAAAGGGTACTCTATCTTCTTACAAGTGCTGAGGGAAACAACGAATCAAATTGTACACGGGTATCTTTAGGACAGGCGAACCAACCGGCAATTGCAACTGACCTGGATTTCTACACAAGTACGCGGAGACGAAGACTCCATCCCTTGAGAGCACCAGATTGCCAGATGGATCACTGAAACGAATTTCACGGGTGTCTCCGCCAGCCGGACTCCAGCAAACGAGTTACTTCCTTGTTTCATTCCGTCATGTCAATAGTCGGTGGTGGAGAGTGGGGTCATGTGCAGGCAGCACACACACCTCTCAGGGCTCCTCAGAGAGAGTTTATAATGAGGTAAACAACTGCGGATAGCTCCTGATAACTTCGAGAGGCGTTGGTCTTGCATTCGCTTCGAATCTGAGGAAGCCACTCATGATTTGGTGGAGGTCTTGCATTTCAGGCGCCGATGTCACGGGGAAGCAGGCTGACAATCGGAGAGTAGGTCTGTCCTGAGCCAACCTGGTAATTCGCTTCGCAGTGACAAGCGGCGAGGCAGGCGGCCCAAGGTTTCCAAACGGATGCTCAGATCCACCACAAAGAATCTGATATATAACTCGTCCCAACGCCCAAGCATCTCGAGCTTGACTATATACGACATTAGGGCGTAACTGAGCAACTTTTGTGAAAACCGACGCAGTGTCAGGGTCATAATACATAACGTGTCCCGCCTCTTCGAATGGTTCCGGCTTCCCTGTGTAAAACCTAGACGCACCTAAGTGCCCCAAATAGAGCAGATGAGCAGATGGCGTTGCCCCTGTCAGTTCGTTTCCACTCAAGAAGAATGCTGCAGAAGTAAGTCCATTATGGACAGCGCCCATTGAATGCAAATTGGCGGTAGTGAGAATCATCTGTTTCACCAGAAACGCAGCCAGTGTCGGACTCAGGCTTTTACAGCGCAACACGGATAAGGGAATCTCTGCCGGAGGATATTGAATGAAAAGGTTCAAGGCTGCTCGTAATCCACTCTCATAGCTCTCCACATCTAATTCTAGGGGAGCGTTTTCCGAGGCAAGGGTAAACGTTCCACCTGGAAGCATCAAGCCATATAGTGAATAGAGGTGTTCGGATCTTCCTTCGTATCCGGGAGGAATAAGTATCAATTGCCTCTGTACCCTCTGGACGAGCCCGGTTTTCAAGAAGTGCGGGTCGACACTATATTTTTCACTGTGTTGCTTCCTATAATAGAGAGGTTCCCAGTAAACGTGGTCGGGTACATTTCCTCCATCCTGCTTCTCTCGCATTTTCAAGAGCATAAACCCTTGGTGCGCACCAGCCAGTCCCAAAAAACTGACATGTTTTTCGGTCCCTCCAATTCCGATTGGACGGAGACGCATGTTCAGCGGCGGTAGTCCACTCGGTGGGATCAGATGTCCTCCGGCAGTCAGCATCGTCCTGAGAAGATTCAGGTCCTCCTCTGACGGTAAAGGTACCCTGTATTTTCTTCCCCTGGTAAGGACCACACCGAGACCTGCGGCGAAATTGGGCATCTGTGAGGCAGTCGGGGGATTCGTTCCCTGATTCTGCAATTCTCTATACAGTTGGCTTCTCGCGCTCAGTACATCGGCACTGTCAGCAGCTCTGCTTAGCAACAGTGCGAGAGCACCTGCGTGCGATGCTCCCTCCTCATCCCCGCTTCCAGAAGTCTCGCCCGTGGATTGTGTGACCGACGACGAATATGAACGCGTTCTTGTCGGTGACAGAGGAGATGCACGAGGTGGTTTGTGTCTGAGACCAAACGCAAGAGACACAACCCCTGCCAAGCACAACAAAACAGAAGCCCCGAGAATCCATGTCTGGTAGCGGCAACTCGCCAGGTGACGATGCCTCTTCGAAGGACACAAAGGCGAACCAAGTCCGGTCATGGACTCCGCATATTCGCGCGATCTTGCACCTGCATAGATATCAGAATACATCTTGACTAACCGCCTTCAACCGACCAGCAGGAACCTGGCAACAAGTTTGAGAGGTAAGTTGAAGAGGTGCCACGCGAGTTTGTCGATCCGCGCGTCGTACCTGTCGCAACACTCAAGCAGCCACGGTCACACGTGGAACGGAAAAACAACAAAGATCAGATCCTCGCTCTACAGCGCAGGATGTTTTAGTCAAAAACCGCAGCCACACAAAGAAAACAGAAAGGCGTTCTCGAGTCGGGAGGTTTTCTCTCGCTG
This sequence comes from Hammondia hammondi, assembly GCA_000447165.1. Lineage (NCBI taxonomy): Eukaryota > Apicomplexa > Conoidasida > Eucoccidiorida > Sarcocystidae > Hammondia > Hammondia hammondi. The sequence continues at coordinate 7,824 of AVCM01000165.1, forward strand.
TCAATACATCTTGCTAACCGTCGCAGGGTTGCATTGAGCTGCCGAATGCGTGTCGAAGGCCGGGGCCAGTAAAGCGACGTCCTTCGCATTCGGAGCCTGGCGTGGTACGTCAACAAAAGCGGAGAGACAACATTTGTTTGCCTCAAAGAAACAAACTACGACCATAAAATAAATCTCATGTTCCCTGGTAAAGCACTTCTGGCCAGTGCTTTTTTCACAGGTGAAACGTGCCTGAGAGAAATCAGCGGCGCTCGGTATACACAAGACAGGCCACCAATATAGCGGCCTGTGTCTATCTGTCGTGCCCGCCAGCAGTTCAGAGGTTCATTTACAGAATTAAAGAGGTGCGACATAGGGATATTTTTCCGAATGACACACCTCTGAAGTTGAACGATCCGAATCGAGAGTCACTGCGACTTTCTTCCGTGCAAGGTTTCTAGAACCTAAACCCTAATCCTGAAGCGCCTGATTCGAAGTCAGTGGCGTTGTCGCTAGAAAGCTTTCACGCCTTTTCGTGCTTAGAGGACGCTAGGCGCGACAGAAACAATAGTCTTCCGGTGTATGTTGAAACAGCTCTTCTTTCCCTGTATGTTCGGGCGCGCGATAGAGTGTAATGGTTGGCGAGCTGGATTGTTCACGGTGAAAAAAGATCTGCCGAGCAAAGATAAACATGAAGCAGGCCTCTCTGCACGTCATTTTGAGTCACTTTTCCGGTGTAGAATTCATATTCCACGACCGCCGAAACCATTTGTCACACGCAAGTGCACGTGGGCTGTACGAGAGAGCCTGTAACACTTTCTGAGAAATCGTGGTCTCGCTCGCTCAGCGTTACGGAAGCAAGCCGAAAGCGTGTCCTACCGTGGTCTTCGATTTGTGAACGCGATCTGGAGAACCAGTAAAGAGACGACATACATGGAGTTTTCCCCTGAAACACTTCGTCGTACAATTTGTGTCTCATATCAACGTACTCCTCCTGTAACGGCAGGAGAGAAGGACCCCTACGGTACACACATCTGCAGACACAAGTAGTGGAGCGTTCCGATGATAGTGGCAAATTGAAACGTCTGGATTCGACAAAACTTCTGCCGTCGCGGTATGCGCAGCACGATAAATTGGAGTCCGTAAGCCGCTTCTCTGCAAAGAACTTGTTTCCGCCCCGGCTTCTGGGAGAATGAGCCACTGTCTGGGGCCGATAGTACACAGGCCGATCCACTCACACGCGCTACAATTTGCCGGTTGGTGCCGACCACAGTGGTTCATAAAGGTCTTTTTCTACAAATTGGTTTATATTCCAGTCATGTCAGTGCCAGAGGTATCGCGGTATACGTCAACCAAAGTACTTCGATGAAACACACTGAAGAGGAAAGCAAGCGGAGTATTACACCTAAAGCCAGTTTGTTCCGGGGCTCCTTGAGGCAGAGATCTCATTCCAGGGAACGTTCGACGTTTCTGCGGATTCACTTTTTTACTGAAGGTCCGTCCTCGTACTCGAAACCGTTTAGATGCCTCGCTTGGTTTGATATCTACTTACTGTAGCCACTGCCTTCCTCATATCTGTTCTACCGTGGGGACAACCCCGTTTGCGTTTCTGGGGTGTAACCGTCCGTGCAGACCGTTTTTGTCGACCGCCATTGTTGGCACCTTGGCTACTTGAGCGATATTACGTATCTGACATAACGTTAAAACCTTTCTAGGTGTTGGTTTTGCCTGCTGTGAAGCTCTGAAAAAGGACTGACGTGTGACTTTTTGGTTTGCCTTCTGGCTGTGCGGTCTTAGATGTGGTGCCTCTTTCTTTCGTGTGTACCGAATACGTGATATATAGGCAGCGTGTGGATAGAAATGCGAAGCAGACAAGCTAGTCTGTGCCTTCGCAGTGTTAATTTTCATCCGGGAGGCTCTCCGGTCTCGACTTGAGATGTTGCAACACAAAGTTGCTTGCTGAGCACGCTTGCTCCTTCACACATAAAGTAAAACAGTCCCCTTTTATGCGGTTCAACATACGGGAATCGCCCGCTTGTTCTCTTCTGGCAGCAGTTTGGGATGCATCACCAAATACATAAGGGAAGATGCCATCCAGGTACGACGCAGGTAGCTAGCTGTGATGTCGAGGAGCGCGGGAACTGCTCCAGAGCTTAATTGGTAGTGCGTTGCCGTAATCTTCTTACACACACTCGGCTAGGATCTCAATGTGCCCGAAGCCACGTGAACTACATAGCATTACAACGAGACCGTTGTAGCTAGGTTCTTTTGATGGTTGAAGAACACCGCCAGCAGACCCGCGAACAAGAATCCAATACTTGAGTATCCTCCTGGAGATGTCCGCCACCTTGCCTTACAGATTCGTCAGTCAGCACTGCTTCCATTATCCGTTCCATGAAGACAGTTGACAGACAACCACTCTGGTCGCTGGTCCCTACCCGTTCTGCGGCGTGTTTAAACATATGTCTGTTGTGCTAACGCCTCTCACTGTGTCTATGTTATGTCGTGTGCCTGGTTTCGACCGGTTGCCTGCTAGAACTAATCTTCTTGCACGTGGCTTTCGGTTTGATGAAAAATCACTCCCAGATAACTCAATCTCAGTCAACTTCTGAAGTCGAAAAATTGCACAAGAACTAAAATATGCCATTGCCTCTCGCGTTGCTACCATCGCGCGTATGAACTTTTGGCGTTGCGACACCTGGCACAGACACCTGAGTTTCTCCGCTAGAATTCTCGGCCCTCCCTGAAGAAGAGGGA
>AVCM01000168.1:0-14961 GCA_000447165.1 Hammondia hammondi
GGGTGTGGACGTGACCGCACAGGTTTCGACTGCTGGTGTCACGGGACAGACACAGTGGCTACCGTAAACGGCTGAAGTGGACTGCAGAATGAAGGAAAAAAGAATCTCCAGTAAAGCAGAGAGTAATGTGAAACCTTACGCGGTGACAAGAGACGACTCGACACTATGGAATCCGCGTTGTCCAGGACGCCCAGTTGCCAGATTTGACGGGAAGCTCCGATGGATTCGGACACTATTCCAGGACGGTGAGACACCGACTCCTTTCGCCACCAGGTTTGCCATCATGCATCCAGGGAAGAGCTCAGAAGGACCGATGGTGCTTTTTGAAGGCTGCGAGAGGGAGCAGAGGGAGTTCCAGAAACCACCAAGAGCTCGAAAACTCGATGTCAGGAGGAACAGATCGACAGGATGCGCAGTCGCTCGGTAGGTACACGGAAGAGGCTTTTGCACGACTCTAGGGTGTCCATTCGGTGCCGATCATTCACAAAACATCACCGTATATAAGACATTGTCAAGGAGACAGAGGGTGTGGAGGAAACATGTGTAGCGCGAAGACTCTGGGTGCCAACCTTGACGAAACTCCGGTGATATTCCGCCGAATACGGTAGGGGCGATGGAAAAGCCTGGGCAAAGAGCGCTTCACTTGATCACGCACACAGACGGGTAGGCCTTTCACAACTTTGACGTGAAACAAATGAGGGTTTCCCAAGTCAACAAATTCTCCACGAGGAAATTGTGTCGGTGTGCCTCGCCAAAATACGTGGCCGTGCCTCACACACAAAGGATTTAGTGTATCAAGACTCTTCGGAACAGGAACTCCTTCGATTCCGAACTGCTGCGAAACTCTTTCGGTCCAAGTATGCAGCTGGCATGGGTGCTGGAAAAGAGATTTTGGTGACGGTAGGAAATATGATTCCGGAGTGCAGATGCATTCTGTTAAGAATGCGCTCTACTTCGCTTGTGACGCTGTGCGGGACAACCAGAGACCCGTGGAACAGCACAGCACAGCACAGCACCTGAAGTCACCCGAGACAGGAAGAGCGACCCTGTTCAGTCTGCGTACATTCTCGGCAAATTCCCAGTGTTCGACACTGTTCATGGTTCTAGCACACGTTTGAGTTTCCACAGGCCACCTCACAACCTCTCGATTTATCAGGCGGATTTTTCTAGAAGCAAAACATGCGCATGTCGCGCATGCATTCCCCCGGCAAAGCCGCAGCCCGGCCTCACGATCGCAGTCTCGGTACCGTTCACTGGAACAGACACCTCTAAATAAAGTGAATTAGCCATCCGAAGTAAAGATGGATACGGCAGTCTACATCCACGAGTGTGCTGATCATCATACGGGACAACACAGGCTGTACAAACCGAGGATTTTCTTATTTCTGTCGTAGGTCGCTGAGACGCCGTACTTGATTGCTCAAGACTAGAGGCAGTTCAGGCTCGTACCATTGGGGTGTTCTGTTCGCTTGGAGTTGCGGTCTGAGCGCGCCTGGCTATTAACAAAGGAATTTGACACACGTACTTATTTGTGTTTTGCCTAGTGTCACACGTCGTCGCACCGGGTAGAAACGGAGCCGTGCCTGGTAGAGTGTAGCGTCGACGACTCCACAGATCATGATTAGTTTCTGTCGTGGTGACCAAGGATATTTGGTTGCAGTCGCAACATGAGTTTTCTCATATTCGCCCACAACAAAACCGCTCGTCGTAGTTAGCCTGATTTTCGTGCACTCCGTTATTTGCTGGTGTTCCTCACCGGGTGCCCTAATCTTGCAGAGCAGTCACCAGACACGGACACCTCACAAGCCCTCTGTGAACGTACAAGCGTCACTCGCTGAGTGTTCGTGAATGATGTATGGAGCACCGGGAAGGACTTTGGATTACACTCCAACAGACAACTATTTCTTTGTTGCGAGCAGAAAGCATGCGTCGTAGTGCAGGTAGTCGAAACACAGTGGAACAGAGAAGAGGAGACTCAAATGACCAAGCACAACATCAGAGATCACCTTCGCCTTATTGTGCCACAGATGATCATAGGAAAGAGGAATCGGTATACAGGAACAGAGGAGCAGGAGAGACAAGGCGCCTGGTATCTGACTGGATGTTGGCCAGGCCGCACTAGTCTTTTTCTTTCACTGCAGGGGAGCTGCTCACACTTCAGTCTTACCAGATTTTAGAAAACGACCCCAGGACATCTTGTTTCGCGTTTGCAAGCGAAGAATCCTTACATAACAACAGATTAGAGGGACACAGATTAAACAGACGAGAATTGACAATCACCACAAAAAAGCCCGCCAAAGATAACTTTCAAGCGTCTTGCTCCTGTTCATCATCAACAGCCTCTGCCCCTGCATGGCCGTCTTCATCGGCAGGCTCTTTTCCGGGTTCGTGGCCTGCTTCCTCCTCTTCTTGTATTCGTTTTTGCTCCTCGGCCTTCTCCTGTTCTCTCTTTCTGTGGAGCTTGAGCGCCTTGGCCCTTTTCTTTTCTTCGGGAGAAACGTCAACTCCGTTCAGCTTGTGCAGTCTCCGGAGTATCACCAGGATCTCTTGTCTGAAATCTTCGTCAGACATTCCCGGATCAATGGAGGAAACAGTGAGCTCTTGAAGAGATGGCAGCAGGAGAAGCACCTTTAGAGATCCTAATTCCGGAAGGCGAATCCCACTAATGTCAAGAACTTTTAGCGCAGCCAGCATGCTGACGTCCGTGAGAGACTCGATAGGGCAGTACGCGACAGAAAGATAGGCAAGACTAAGGAGCGACGGCAAATGCGCAAGAGTGCTTAGATGCGTGTCCCTCATGCTTAAATGTGTCAGAGACTCAGGTAATCTGTCGACACCTTCGAACGAGACAAAGGGGTTCCCATCAAGAGTAAGCTTGGCCAAGTGCGGCAAAGCAATCGTACAGAGCATGGAAATCGAGTTATTTGATAGATTTAGCGCAGCACAGGACGGCAAACACGTCTCATCGGCCAAGCAAGAGATATCGGTTATGTTGTTACGCGCAGCATTGAGAGAGAGAACGTGGGGTAACTTTGTGAGCGGGAGGATATCATCTAGATGGTTATCGGATACGTCAATGTAGCGCAGATGCACGTAAGTTGAAATCTCTTCTGGAATCTTCGTAATATTCTTCCCGGAACAATTCAAACGTACAAAGGCATACCCACTGCCGTCCACTGTCCTGGCGACTTCCGAAATACTGGTATTCAGTATTTCTCCACTCAGCAGCACTTGATCTGCTGCCGCAGGGTCTTGTTTCTTCTTCTCTTTTTTTGTCTTTGCCATCGTGGTTGTAATTGATTTATCAACTCTCTGAAGAAACAGAACCAAGAATTTTTTCGGAGCGTCTCGGCATATGGCAAGAGCGTCCTATCGTAACATGAGTAGGAATCAATTGCATGGAGGGGCAAGATAAACTGGCTTTCACGTATACACAGCTGTTTTATTTATGCTGTTCTTTCGTCGACAAGGAAAAGCAAACGCTTGGTCTGTCAATCATCGTGCACCAGAAGTCGACAAAAAGCCATTCATCGTAACCGGCTATACTGCGCTTCCCGCCGACTAAAACCACGCAGACTGCAGTTTGCTTGGCATCCTGTTGTGAGGGTTCATGCACTATGGATCAACTAGAAGTTGTCAGAGCATCTCCACAAGGACTGGTGTAATATACATCGTAAAGCATTTTCAGTGCACAAAAAGACACTGAAAGGTTCGTTTATCTCAAAACGTGCGATTGTAGACCGTCCGGTTAACCGTGGCTCGATACTGGACACGTGGTGCTGCCAGTGTATCCGAATTCATGAACCTTCTGTGGATATTAGAAGCCGGCATGCTTTCGCAGAGCACAACTGGCATTCTTGTTTTAAGAAAATTCTCGCCTCGCATGCGCGCCAATGTGTGCACCGGCAGAACGGCCTGTGGGGACAGAACCGCGAGTTTTGATGAAGCTTTACTCCGCAGCATCCCACCGTTTCCCGTGATTATACAACTTAGACAGGACGCTTGTACCTCAAAGGATCTTTTGAAGTAAACGGTTCGGGGGAGAATATGGTTCTTCTCCGGTATGTGACAGCCCATGCGATACGCACTCTTTACTGGTTTTCTGGAAGCACGACCCCAACGAGCATATCATTCTTGGGGCATCGGTCGATTTTGAAACTTACAAGAAGGACGGGAAACTAGTCCGTGCATTTCTCTGTAGTTAGCCAACGACACGGCACTGTTTATGCCTCGGTGCTATATCTCTGGGTTGCGAAAATTCGTCCGCTTGTGGGGAACCAGAGCTTTTGTCCCACTCTTGCCCTAGATGGATCAGTTTCGAAAGCCCTGCTTGATTTGCTGTTCAGTCCCTCACGATGCGAACCTGAGCGACAAAAGTTCCGTTCACTCTCATGAAACACGTTCAGATTCTTCTGGATTGGTGCGCGTTCGGAGAGTAGATGTTTTTAGCTCGCGAAGAAAAGCGGAGCCACTGGCAAGGAAACTCCGAGTGGGTTTAATTGGCGACATCAAGATGCCAGACTGTACGACCATAAATAGAGCCCAAGTAAACACGCAACATCTGTTCTTCAAGGCCTGGTGTATCTTGGCGGATAGGCAACAACGTGTTTTTAACCGATCTCAGTGCAGCAGATCACCGCTATAATTTTTGAGGTGACAAAGAAAATACACAACTGAAGCATGAAGGAAAAACCTCACTCACTGTCACGTCGTTTTTCTCTAAAAAGCAAGCACGCCGAACGGTTCCCGCCGCAAGGATCCCACGCCGATAAAAGTTTGTTCATCACCGTGTTGCCACGTAACCTTTCGCATGACTTCTAAACGAACCCCCCTGAAATCGTGTAGCAAACTTACTGAGGAAGTTGAGTTAGGTTCCCAAAGGTGTTTCCATACGTCGTTTGACGTCTAGATTCTGACTGTAAAATACTACACCGACGACAGAAAACATTTTCTCTGGAAGTCGTGTGCCAGAAAGCAGTGAATGCGTTCTTGCGTTCCGTGATGGCATGAGAACAGACAACAGGTGATGAAGTCACGTTGGTGTCTAACAGATCGTCGGGATACCCCCTTAGACCATGAAACTGTATTCCCTGCTGACAGAACATGACATCGGTAAGCAGGTACTGAATCCCAAGTGATGACGCTGCTCCATATCAAAAGCTACCAACACCTATCGGTCTTTAAGACAAAGATCCGCTTCTCTCGGGCCAGTCACAAAAATAATCAACCTCTTGCTCCGAATGAGCACTTCTACGACATCAGAACGCCCCAGAGGAAACAAGCGAAATCCCTTCTGACATGTTCGTGAATAACAAAGTTCACCTTTGAGGTCTGTGCCAAAACACCGATGGCACGCCCTACGCTGTCACGTCGTAGTAGCTGTGGTTCGTTTGTTTTTGTTCGCTGACGAGTGCCCTTGAGTCACTGTCACAAGGTGGTTCTACCTCTCTCACAGGAGAATAATCTGCTGCCGTTCTCTGTCTACAGCACCAGCAAAATATAGGATTTCAAGTTGTGCTCTCTCATCGAGAAAAACACAAGAAGGGAAACAGCTTGAGAGAAGGCATCCCGGCCTCGTCACGCAGCATTAGTGTTTCCGTGAGACGATACAGCTCCGCAGGACCCCAAGGACTAAAGAATACGCCTGCGATTGCATAGTTTTTATTCCTCTACATACAAGAAAGAGAAACATTTTGCACGTGGCCTTTAAGAGAAGCCGGCTCTACTTTGTCTCGGCAGTGTCTCTGATGCACAGCATTTCCCACGCAGGCACGCCACGTTGTTTCCATCACATCTGGAGTGTCCAGCGGGAGTAGATCTCATGCGGCTTAGAAATAGACGAACGACTCCCCTCAGTGACATGAACGTTTCTCTTTCCCCAAGCTTTCTCGTCTAGTCCCCCAGATGTGTCGATCTCTCTGTATCAACCGCCGCCAGCCGAGAGCCGAGCACACGGGTGCCCTTGAAGATCATGACTGCTGAGATCACCTTCAGGGTCACAGACGTAGTTTTTTATCGTTACCAAGACAGCCGAGAAGTCATGAGACACGGAGCGAAAAGTGGGAATAAGGAAGCTTTATTGTCCACAGAGAAAAAACACGGAAGTACGGACACAACGACAAAACAACTAGCGGAAAATAAGCAGTACAAACGTTCCCGAGGTAGATCGCTGTTTTCTACCCGCTGCGCAAATATCAACACCCGCCAAGCAGTCAAGCGTGAGGTACAGTATCAGTGGCTTCAAGGGAAGAAAATGCGGGTGCCACTTGTAGGCATACCTTCCAGCAAACTCAGTAACAAGTTCGTCACATGACCACGAGTCAGTGTCACATTTGAAGAATACATTGCTCAAATGTCTCGACTGATTCAACAAATCAGCGATCTTCTACGGAGGGTTCAGTTCTGTACATGGGGGGCAAAGTTGTCAATTTCTCTCCTGAGTAGCGCGCTGCAGAGGCGGCATGGATCTCGAATCAACGGCCTGTCCCATAGCATGCAAGCCGTTGTCTACATACAAAGTCACGCCGCTCACGGCTCGGGCCAGGGGGGACAGCAAAAAGAGCGCAGCTCCGCCGACATCGTCACTGTGCAAGTCCTGAATTCATCAAAACACCAACGCAAACCAAAGCAGCGGTTGATAAATCATGGAACAAGAAGAACGGTGGACTGATGCTTTTCTGGGAAGTCACATGGGAATCACCTAGAAAATCCGCATCGTAACACGGACAGACCTAACACAAATCCAAATTGCCGTAGCATACTTTTCCTTCTTTTGACATATTCGAAAACAACTGAACTGCACATTTCACGGAAACGAGCCGTCGCAACAGTTAGAACCACAGCACTCCCCGACCGCATGACGATGGTAGTTCAACACAAGACTAGCTCGGAATCGTACAGCTGCTGTCTCTGTGAACATACTTCGCATCTAAGAACTTACTCTTCTTAGAGGTGCGTTGTTGTAGGAATAGTCGATTGCGTAATCGATGAAGCTTTTTTCGCCAGACTTTCCGATCGCACTGGCAGCACGGCTCTTCAAAGGACCTGCACTGATGGCATTGACACGCACGCCGTACTTCTGGCCGGCCTCCCAGGCCAGGGTACGGGTGTCGGACTCCAGCGCTGCCTTCGCACTACTCATACCGCCTCCATACCCTGTGGGAAGCAAACCCGATGACAAGCAGATACTGGCAACTACACATGACTTGGAGACGCACACGACACCCTTTGGAATGGGACACGTCTTGTTCAAGACACGTCCCCTCGCACCTCCATTTTACGCGGACGGGAACACGAGATGGTCTTTCGTTTGTCTGAGATTACACGGAGGAGACTCAACCGCAGCCAAAAGATATCCCTGCTTGCCCTGCGTTCAGCGGCTCCCCGGTCGCCACCACTCTACACGCAGGTTCTTAACTCTTACACCGCTTCTCCGGAAAGCACACTGTTTTTCCTTGTTGAAATCTTGAAAGCCTCAAGGCAAGGGGGTTTCTGAGGGTCGTGAAACTTGCCTGGAACAACACGTTCCCCAGCTAGGTAAGAAAGAGTAACAGCACTGCCGCCTTCGTTCATGATCGGTCCAAAGTGCTGGAGGAGCGAGACGAAGGAATACGCGCTATTGCTCGACGCCGCTAGATAGCCTTTTCTGCTCGTCTCAAGAAGGGGCTTTGTCACCTGTAAGAGCGAAGAGACACCGAAAAACACAGAGGGAGATTTCTCTCCATATGAATGATCATCAATCACGTCACAACCTGTACGCCGCCTGCATGTTACGGTGCCAACAACTGTATTTAACACTACTTCCTGCCGTATTAGATTGGCATTTTCCAGTCCCCACTATGCGTGCCGAGGCAGCGGCAGACGACACTCCTTTTTTTTCACTCCACTTCCCGTAACCCTCTGTGGACAGAGTAACGCGTCTGGTGCACACATTAGAGCAACTGGTAACCCACGAGGGAGTGGAAAGCAGGGTGTTGGGTGGTTCCAGGTGCCAGGAGTAAACCCATACAAACCGTCGATCAGAAGAACATGAAAAATATTTGCAGACTTGCCTCCGGTCCGTTAGCAAGAGAGTGTACGAGGATGTCGATCTTGCCCAGATCCTGCTTCACCTTCTCCGCCACCTCGGTTATCGTGTATCCGTCCACGCCTGCGTATCTTTTGTTATCTTTTATCTGAGGAATGCGCACCGTCGTGTCCAAGCAAATGTTAGTAACCAAGAAGGAGAATTCGAGCTTGTCGCCCGCATGTATGCGTCTCTGGTTGCCGCGCTAAGACCGAAGGATTCCACAGGCGTGTTTGGACTTCAGTCTGTCGCTGGGCTGAGTCGTCCTTGGGAAATGTCTCCCGACAATCTGGTGCAATGCATCATTCTATCCCGCAGCTTCTACACAAAGTTCACCAATGTCTCCCGTTTCAACGGACAAGTATTCGCACATGAACCAACACGTTTGACACCCACGCGGGCACACGGACTCGCGGGAAACCTGCTCTTAAGAAACAATGGAACATCTAGAAGCATGACACGCTAATACCACAATGGTGAAAAACCCTGGAACGAAATAGGAAGCCTGCTGAGAACTGGAAACTGTTTTACGTATTTGTGGCGAACCGTGCTCACTACTTACGTCTTGCGGCACATCTTCCGGCCTATCGAAGGCAGCGTCGAGAGGATACACACCGGCAAATTCAATAAGGGAGCCATCAGGGAGTTTTCGGTCCTCGTCGAGCCTTCCGCTCTGCAGAGACTTCTGAAAGAGTCCCAGAACTGGCGGCCATGTGCCTAGGGCCACACGCGCGCCAGCGCTCGCGAGGTGTTTTGCGATCGCCCAGCCGTATCCGTGACTATCTGCGACGCCTGCATACACAAGGCAGAGACGCAGCAGACTCATGTCTTCTCCAAGGTCGGTGTGACATCCCGAGAAGCAGCTGGCCGTGAAGCTCCACCGGATCGCAAAAAATTCTGCAGCATTTTCACAGACTTTGCCCTTCCTCTCCAGTGGCTCCCCACCAAAAATTTCCTTCTGCCGCATGCGTGCTGGGAAGTGAAGAAGAGCCCTCCTACGGCACAACCAGGGAGCACTGCTAGGGTTATGAGGACAACAACAGTAGCACCACGCCTCTGAACTTCAGGGCACCATAAAGAGGAAGCTGCACTGATTGTCCTGCTGGGTACGAAAAAATACGGTCTCATACAACACCAAATACATCTTAGGTACATTGAAAATTGCCATTTCGCACTCCAAACCGCAACACATGACTGCAGGTTTTTTAGGGACGGAACGCTGGAATAGCGGAGACGGTCCGAAGGTTAGCAACACTCTTTATCATCCCCTGAGGCTGATCCGCCCACTGAATTACCAAAAGGAAATCTGCGCGTATCTGGTTAGCGGCACACGCTCGCAAGTTCTTACCAGCAACGAAAGCAGTCTGGCCTCTCAAATCGATGGGAAACGCCGACAGGGCTGCACCTACACCGGCAGCGGAGTCGGCCGCTCTGTGTTGAGTTCCTGTCTCGCCTGCAGTTTCCAGTCCATTGGTCACAAACGCGGAGTGCGGCCTGACAGAAGACTGGGAACGAGATGAGGAAAAACTGAAGGCGTTTTGACGAGCAGATGACCACGAAGGTCTCACATTTACTGAAGTCACCAGGGGTTTCGCTCCTGTTGCATTCGGGACGGTGAATGCCATCGTCCCGGCCGGTCCTACCAGGGTTAGTTCACCTGCCACGAAGGCGCCGAGGGTAAGGAGTTTGAAACCAACCATTTTCGATTTTCTAATGCGGAAGGGAAATACCGAAACTTCACAGAGAACGACGATCTTGCAAGTACGCGCAACCGTCGGGTTTGCGTGTCTTCCCCAGAGACAAGAAATGTGGCGCCCGATACAAGGCAATCACACATGCACGGTACACAGATGAGTCTCGGAGGGCCGAAGATAAGCCACAAAACCGGCAACAACTGGAGTGTGCCGACATACACCCAACGATTTAGAATGTTTCACACACAGCAAGGCACATCGTATGAAAATTGAGAGACAGGTTGCGCAGCTCACTCGTCCGTCTCGCCGTCTCTGCACGCCTACCGACGGCAGCCTACACACCACTGTCCAGAAGCACGCAGGGGGGGGCAGCAGTTGAAGACACCTTTTCGCAAGGATGAATAAATCGCGTTCGCTTTGCAGCCAACTGGCCATTTATACGCGAGAGCGGGTTAATTCTCTGAGAAAAACGTGTCAGACTGTAAAATTATTGGCTACGTTAAACTCGAGACGGCGGCACACACTGTAAGAAGTCAGAGACAGCGAAATCAGCTGACCAGCCCGTACGTGTATTCAAGTAGAATGAGGAGCATCGGAGACGGAGTATCTCCTCTTTCACGACGTCAAACCCGTGCAATTGAGCACACGGGTGCCTTTCCTCTTTTCCAGCGGACTTTTGTGGAATTATGAGTACAGAAAGTGACCGTGAAGTTGTGCCAGAAGGAATCAAGAAACAGCAGGCAAAGTTGGTCAACGTTAGGAAAAAAATGTGCAGATATGTCCTAATCGGGGAGTCTACGGTAATAACGCCCTAAAAACTGCGATGCCGAACTCGACAGAGCTGTGGTCACTATAGGTCTTGCCACAGCGATAAAGTTATTTAATTCGTACAAGGTGGAAAGATGTTGCAATTTCCACGCCTCCCCTGCTCAGTGGTAGTGTAGGCGCGTCTGGGAGTTTTTAGTATACAGCTTCACCCTTCACTGTCCTGCCTGGCGATATATTGTCGAGAGGCACCCGTTACTTCACTGCTGAGACAGTGACAGAAGCAAACCTCCAGCCCCGACAAGAAGGAGCAACCCTGGAGGTCTGACGCTCGTGGCTTCCATTCTCCTGACAAGGTTTCCCTTTTTTGCATCGAAGCAGGAGTACCTACCCAAGAAGATATGCCTTGTCTTGTACTCAGGTGGCACGTACATCAATACGATTTTCAAGGTCAAGCTCAGCAGTGATTAATTTGTTTGTATAGCCTTTTGGTTGTTCGAAAACGGCCCTCCCACGCTGCTGTTAGTGATTCACAGAAACGACTGAACCACTCAGCACACCGAACGCGAGGAAGAAGTGAAGCAAGGCACCGTTATTGTTCATGGCTACAACAGTGATAGCAGGCGCCTGCATTTCGCGAACACCGGCAATACATGCATCTTGATGTCCCACAATCAAGGCGTATCTGTACTACTTTGGTAAGAGAAGTAACATTCGCCTTCATAAATGCTCTTCCGTGGTAAGCACTTCCAGTGTAGGCCCCCAGCTGGTTGTAACTGCCCTCTTACGATACCACGTGCACCGACTTATTTAGTTGGCCTTGGTACGGAAGACTGTAGCAAACTGCAGTCACGATCCTGGCACTTACCAAGGTTTCTCCTGTCTTCCGTCCCACAAGTTTGAAAACGTGCGCAGTGAGAGTGCAAAGGACGACGCTTGTGTGTTGACTAAGGCTTCTTACAGCTTTCTTGCGCTGAGATACGGATAAAACTTTCTTCATTCCTACGTGAAGTGTGTGGTGTCGTCCAGGGCAGCGGCGATGGTGTGTCTATCTGTATTTCGACGGACTGGAGATGCCACTAAGTAAGACGTAGAGTGCGGCACGTGTCCTGTCGGCTCCTATTCAGTTCACGATCCGAAACGCCTTATGTGCTCTACCTCGGCCACCGAGAAAGCCTACTTCAAAATCTCTCTCTGCCCGCAGAGAAGCACCTTCCCGATGCTGCACAGGCAGATGAGAACTGGAGACGCATCCCGCTGTACGCGCATGACGTCAAAGACTTCGAGACAGCGACAAAAGTCATTTTATATCACCTCAAGAACAAATCTCTGAACCTGTGTGGATTGATGACGCCAGACTCCTAGCGTGTGCTTCATCTAGCGGTTCCGGCAGTAGCAAAGACCGAATGCCGGAAATGGTGCACGCACCCACAATTAAAATTTGCCAGCGTTGTAACATAACATGACCTGTATACACAGCAGATGCGTGATAAGATTGTCCGCGCACCGCCTGGACAGGGTTCCAGAGGATGAACGTGGTCAATCAGTTTTGGCGATGGCCACGGGATGGCTACGCCACAGAAGCAATTCTGCTCTACGAAGCACTGCGTTATTTAGAGACACCTGGTTCCTAATACAAAAAACACACACAGATAAGACGCACTGCAACCGCTCAAGATGGATCGAAACTCGAGGAAGGCAAGACACCTTTCACGAGTTGGAAGCACTCCTCTGACTCACCGCGCCGCAGTCTTAACAGACATGATTTTCGCGGAATGACCATACTTGAACCTCCACCGACTCCAATCCAGACTGTTCCGTTGTTACTACACGATATACAAAGCAAGAACTTGGGGGACTTCCTCGACGACAGAGAAACCTCTATTGCACCTTCCGCAAAGATCTGTTCAAGCAGCGAGACGGGCGCATGCAAAGTTTGTGCGACTCACCGTCCGACGTGCTCACATTTCCAACAGCAGCTACAGCTGCTAGTGTGATAAAGATGACTTAACTTGCCATGCAACAATGCTGGAAACAAAAAAAGTTCGGCTATGGTTAAGGGAAACAATCCGCCATGTGGATCCGCCGAAAGCTGCGCTCTGTAGGTTGGACAGAAAATTTAAGGGCGATGCATGCGTTCGAGACCCCAGGAGGAAGTAAAAAACTTTACTTCTTAGAACTCTTCTTGCATGTTTTACAATTCAGTCTTCTTTCTTTTCCTGTAACCCCTCCTGGCTGTGAGCAGGCGCTTTTCTTAGCAGTTTCCCCCAGAGATGGAGGAAAACTGTTCGGTTAACGGAGGCATGGCGTAGTTTTTCCAGTTTTGTCGGCGGGTCTGTGTTTTCGGGAACTTTTCGTTTTTGGCGGGTTTAGGGGATTCTCTTGTTTTTTTTCCTGATTTATTCACATGAGAACTTCGTCGGCCTGGAAGATCGGTACATGTCCTTCAATATCGGTTCTTGTGCCGTAAAAAACCCTAGCAACGCTAGCTCGCGTTTGATTTTCCCCCGCCACACAAACAGGGTTGGAATCCTACTTCCTTCGCCCATCTATAGTTGCGCCAGTTTTCTTTGGCATCACTTTCACAGATGAGGCCCCTCAACTGGCCGTACATTATTGGGCTGTTGACTACCGTTCTGCAGACCAAGGCCACCGACACCGACGTATCGTATCCGTGCGCCTACATGCCTTCCGCGTATCCGCGTTCTCTTTGGAAAGACTCAGTGCCACCTTTTGTCTGAGCGTCGAGTCGTTCGAGAAGGCTGCACCGCTTTAGTCTGGAAGCTTTTTTCCAGGGGGAAGTGAGCCGCGGAACGTATTTCATTCTTTTCTCTGCGGCAGAGCACCATGCCCTGCGCCACGACCAGACCGTGCACAGTTGCCGGTTTCCTTTTCACTTTTCACTTGCCGAGAGAGTGTTTGTTTTCTATCTGAGAGCTTCCCAGTCATGGCAGACCTTTCAGTTCCCCGAAGAAGCACGCTTGACGACGGGGAGCCCGTGAAGCCGACTCTCCAACTACCCGACTCGTCGGTGTCAGCGTCTTCAGCTGGCCAGAAAGAGGTGGTTTTCCCGTCGTCTTCCGTCTCTCAAAAGAACACCGAAATGCTGTCTGTGAAGAAGTTTTCATCATCGAGGGACATCGCGAGAACTGAGGGCGGGAGAGTACAGACTTCCTCGACTTCCGACGAGTTGGCAGACTTGAAGCTTCACGCAAGTCAACTTTCTCTCTTGAGAGCCAAGAATCCGTTCCGACTGCCAGACTCTTCAGCTATTCCCCTGAATCAACAGAGATACACACAGGCTCTCTCTCACATCATTACGCGGGATTACTACCCGGATTTGCCACTGCTCAAACTTCTCCACCAACTTCTGGAGGTAGGCACATACTCCCAGAGGTCGGAAACTTGCGACCGTCCTGTTGGCGGACGATTCCAGGAGACGGAAAAGCAACCCGTTATTAAAATGCAAACACTTCAGCGGTTGTAGATAGACGTTTGTTGTAAGACGCGCATGAACGCAGTAGACAGCTGTGGCTGGCGTAGAGAGAAACGGGACGCTTTCCTTCTTTGCTGCGGAAGGAGGCACAGCACTGCTTGCATGCACTTGCTTGCCACAGGGAGACGGGTGCGGAGAATAGCGGATAGAAACGCGTGATCGTGCGTTGCACGCTCGAAGCACAAACGTCCAACTTCTGTACTGAAGAGCAACACTTTTGTACGTGAGTTGATGGCAGGGGCTGGCCGACCCCCGCATTCTGAGAGTTTGCTTCCGATGTACGTACACTCACTCCATTCATCTGCGCCGTGGTTGCGCACTGGCTCCAGCAGTTACGAAGCCAGCTGTGTCTGGAAGACTGCATCCCTGTGGCAGTCTAATGTGTTCTTGTCATGCTGATGCTACGGCTCAGCTCACACTTCTCCGAATGCGGCGCAGGGTGCTCTCTAGTCTTTTTTATGAGAAGATTTCCGGTCCTCTGGCTGCAGCGCTGTCTGGTGTTGTACTCTGTGGTGTCTCCTGTGAAGTAGAGAGCCAGTCGAGATACTTAATAGATCCGACTTCAGCGCTTCCCTCAGGTGCATTTGGAAGCTTCTTGAATTCTAATTTCTGCATCGACAGAAGGGACGTTTCGCACCGCTTGTACGGGTTGCATGCCCGGTTTCTCGTGAACTCGATTTGGGTTCGCACATGTGCAAACACAGACAAAAACCGCAGGCCACGCCGCTGCTGCTCATTCAGTCTGGTTCCCAGTTCCTCTTGGTGCTCCGTGTCCTCTTTTCTCAGGCAGAACAACAGAACGACGTGCAGAGGGCAGTTCACTTGGTTCAGCGCATTCGCGCTCTCACTCCGGCAAGCGTCGTCAATCGTCAAGGGACTTTGGGAAAGTGCTGGGGATCTTCTCCCTCGACTTATTTGGCGACTCCACGACCGTCCGGTTC
>AVCM01000171.1:0-22529 GCA_000447165.1 Hammondia hammondi
GGGAGCAAAGAACGTATAGTGCCGCCTATCTCTGCCTATCCACGCTGGCCTGATGCAGACGTCGACACTCCTATGCAGCCGAAGCTGAAAGGGCAAGACGGGGGTGAAGGAAATACGGGTGGTCGGTGGTTTGACCGAGGCGACTGGAGGAGATCAGTCTCCGTTCCATGTGATTCATTCTCCTCTGTCCCGCGTATCTGTTCCTCTCGTTCCTCGTTTTCTCCGCGTTTGCCACCTCCCTGCTCCTCTACTTATTCTTCCTTGCTCTCTCTTGGAGAGAGGGCAAGGATTCCAAAACAGAGGACTCGGATCGTTCAGGACGACCGTGTGATCGATAAAACGCCGAACAGGGAGATTCAGCTGCGCCGAGCATTCTGCAGTCTCCTTGTTGGATATGGCAGATGGGAGGCAGCGCACAGCTTGAGCGTGGATGAAGTTGAAGACGTCCTTTGCTTTGCCCTCCCTTCCCTTTCCAGACGAGAAATCTCAGAGTGCGTGTACCATTTTGAAATGATAAGCATGGCTGAGTACCCCTAACTTTCTCAGCAGCATAGTCTGTTTGCAAACGATCGAGGCATACGACAAACGCTCTTCATAGTTTGCAGTCCCCTAGCGCTTTTTGGATAGTATATACCGTCTCGTCGTGCCCACCTTTCAAGCGCAGGCGCAGGCAGTGGTATTTTGTCACTCCTTCTCGACCGGTTGGAGTGGCTAAAAATGATGCTGCAAGATGTCTCTGCTTCTCTGGCGCGACAGTTTTGTGAATCACGATTATTTCAATATGACTCCACTCACGCGTTTTCGAGCTTAGACGTGACATGAGTAAAGGGCTTATGTGAACACGTTTTCACGATTCACGTTCTCATGATTCTATGTTCGTCTTATGGTAGTTTCGTGCCATGTTGCGTATCGTGTATCAGATGCATTTGCTAGTGTACAGTCATCCGCTTCCTTGATGTACACGCGTGGAGAGGCATGACATATCTGGAGATCCTCAACCTTGCGTCTCTTCACGCGACTGTTGCATATGGGGAAGCTAGCATTGGCAGTGTCAGTCCATTCATTGGTAGACTCTGAGATCTAAATGCAAGTGTACGCTTTATTCTTCAGGTCTGTGTTGGGACTGTACGATTTAATCAGTCCCGAGATTTTTCATCCTTTCCTTGTTTCTTCGAACGCAGACAGCCACAACGTGTGTTTGTCGGTCGCGTTCGAAATTCCTTGACGTGCAGTAGACGTAGGTACCTGCCGTGTGTCCCTCTTTCTGTCTCTGCTTCCAATATTCAGCTTCCTAAGCGCAAATCTTCCAAACCCGCCACCTCGTACGGTGACGCCTGCGGACCTGCAGTTGGCTTCCCTGCTGCCTTCGCTCTTCGCTGTGAGTGTGTGAGACAGCATTCAACAAGCCAAGGGCGTATCGCCTTAGTTTAGTGCCATCAATGGCATGCGCCCGAAAACGAGTATCGAGGAATTCGCGTATACAGGCGCATAGTTGCAGAACAACTCACATACATTTTCCTAGGTGACGAGAGAGGACCGAGCGTACACTTAGCAACCAAGGAGCTCGTGTTGTCTGGGTCTAGAGAGTTGGCCGTCCTTTGGGATAAGGAAAGGCACCCGGCTTTTGACACTGGACAAAACTCTTGCAGTAGCCCCACCTAAACGTTGTGCTTTTACCTTCGATTTGTCGAATAAGTAGCCTAGAGGTTTTGCTTCGACTTGGTCCGTTTTCTTTTTTTACCTGTGTATTCTTTGCATATTGCAAGCGATGGGATGAGTCAGACCCATAAACGTAGCTTCCTCTGTCTCTCGTTGGCAGGTGCCGGGGAAGCTTCGTAGAAGAACGTTTGTAGCTCCGTGTGTTTTTTCTGTGCAGATAAAAGATGGAGAATTCAGAGCAGCAAGGGAAGAAAACGAGGCAGAAACCGTACTTGTGGAGGAACGCGTAGGTCATAAATTTAATGGTCATCTGATGTCTACTTCCTTCTCATGTTCTGGTATCCTTTCACGTTGTCCTGTCATCGCGCGCGCGTATGCGGCAAGCTTTTCCTTCTCTTTGGGAGCTCAGTTGCTTGCCACGGCCTTCCGTCTGATTCCTTCGTTGCTTGACCCCATCTATTGTTTCTTATTCTTTTCCTCATCTTCCTGGCTTGTCGTCGCTATCTTGTCGCTTCCGTGTGTGGCGTCAGGGTAGGTGGGGCCGGTTTGTTTTTGGCTCACACGCAGCCTTATGTTGGCGAATCATCATCGCTTGCACGTGGCGCCTTCCGTGTTCGTGTGTTTTCGTCTCGTCTCTCAGGACATGCTCTCCTGAGTAGTGCTCGGCCTCCCTGTGTTTCCGCCACTTTTCCAGTTGGCATCGTCCGCTCGTCTCTAGCTGGCGTCTCTCCCGTTGGCATGTTTACAAGCGTGCAAAAGGCCAGTTACGTCTTTGTAGAGGGCTTCGTTAAGGGACTCTTTTGTTGATAACTTTTCTGCTTTGCTGGCGCCAGCTGCGGTCGACCTGTGCCATCTTCCGGCAGCGGTTCATCAAGATGCTCTCTTGGCGTCTAAATTACGAAAACATACTTAGCCTTCATGTAAACTTCACCGATTTTTCTGACCTCTGCAGATCCAGGTAAGGCTGACGGCTTTGTGTTTCATCAACTTCGTATGTACCATCTCCGGAAGCATTTCCCTGTTGAAGAAGATATTACGAGAAATAGGTTCCCGACCATGGTCTTCCCATTCGTCGTCTACGGTACTTATTTTGTGGCCTCCGTTGTCAGGTCTCTGTGTCGTGACCGTTTTCCAGTATGGTTGGATTTCCAAGTCTCTCTTTCCGTTTTGTTGGCTTTCGGATCTGTTAGTCGGTCTCCCACACTTTTTGTCCTCTCGCCGTAGTGCTTCGTACGAGTTTTGACCTGATTGTTTTTTTCCAACTTTCCTGCGTTTATCCTTTCACAGAAGCCCGGTCTTTACGGCTGCATGCTTTCACCTCATGCGGCAGGAGAGTTCTAAACTCGCTTGGCCAGTTGTAGAGGCCCTCTCTACGTATGAA
This sequence comes from Hammondia hammondi, assembly GCA_000447165.1. Taxonomy (NCBI): domain Eukaryota; phylum Apicomplexa; class Conoidasida; order Eucoccidiorida; family Sarcocystidae; genus Hammondia; species Hammondia hammondi. Next base: position 3,041 of record AVCM01000171.1, read on the forward strand.
GTACGGCGTGTTTCGAGCAACGTACTTGCTAGGAAGTAATACGAGGGCAAAGTCGGCAGACGGTCCCCTCTTTCACCGATGGCAACTGTTGAGCAGTTGCGGAATGCTGTTTCGTCCTGCAGTTCTCCCTATTTAAAACTTACAGGTTGAAGAGCTGCTCATAGAAGGTGTACACATACTTTTTCGCGGTGGCGGTGAACGATAGTTGTTTTGAAGGAAACGGCATGCACTTTTGTGTTTGTACACGTAGTGTATGTCGCCCCTCTTTCAGGGACTCGTTTGGCTATTGCGTTGCGACGCAGCTTTGGGTCTGTTCGAATTCTGTGTCCTCCTCAGGTCCTGTATGCAGCATGGTACGTTGCGCAGCGCGTGCTGCACGCAGACGGGGTATGCCCTCAAAGGCTACTCTGTCATCCACATTACCGTCGTCCGTCTGCGAAAGAGGGCATTCTTGCCTGCCACCTCCGCCGTTTCGGTTTTCGGTCCCTCACAGTCTGTTGCTGGAATTCGCGGGCGAAAACGCGGGAGGAAACCGCAGGTCAACCTGAGAGCGACCTTCCTATATCGTACAAATTGTTTAAACGCAGCAAACCGGACACACCGGATACCCCATTGACACGGTGGCGCTTCAATCGCGCTCTACCCAAGGTATTTGGACAGCCGGAGAAAGCGGAAAACAGAGGAACGCGAGTGGCGACGTCTTGCACTCTTCTACAGATTGACGGAGTAAGAGGATCCGATGCACGGCACGCATCAACTGAAAGCGCTATCGGTCGAGGCAGCATGTGGTGGGCTGCGCATGGAGCGAAGGGAGCGTCGGGGAGAAAAGAAGCTGAAGGAAGTGCTGGAGCAGGCTTCGTTTCGTCTCAGCAGGCATGCTCAAAGAATCGTGCACATCCGTCGGAGACCATTCCCCAGTGTGACAGTGATCCTGGCTGTAGTGCCGAACTGTTTCCGTCTGCCGAACTGCGAGAGGGCCAGGAACAGGAAATACTGACAGGAGGACGGCAAAGGGAATCGATCGGACGAGGTGGCCGACATGAAGACGAAGAAGCATCTGGGATGGAGCGGGTGGAAAGTTTTGGTGACATGAGGCTGAGTTCGCGAAGACGAAAAGACGTCATTGGGAAACTGGAAATTGATGGTGTAGACGGATGCAGCTGCTGTGCACTTGAGCTTCTTGCGCAGTTAGATGTCGATGAATTACTGTCGTTGCTAGATCAGAAACGTTTGAAGGTCTTGGCGGATGCTGGGTTGGCTGACGAAGCTGAGGGAGAGGGCGGCGACGCTCAGGAAGGAGTGACTTACGGAGGCGACGATCGGCGGACAGAGTCAATAGCTCGAAGTAGAGAATACAACACAGACTTAGTTCGGCTGGTGGCCGAGTGTGTGGAACACTTGAGGCAAAGCGGGAACTTCTGCTTGTACCCGCATTCCTCTCATAAGAACTTCCTCTAACGCGCGGAAGAACTCGCGCCTAGTATCTGTTCATTTAAAAAGGAAACGTCGATTTCTGAACTGGAACTAGGGTTTACGTCGCCGACAAGCACGCGTTTGCTTAATTTGTTTTCTCAGAATCCAAGGAACGTGCCAAAGACTACAGAGCAGACTTGCGGGCCATTTCACGGTTTCGTCATTTATTTGAGGATCATCGGGACCCTCACTTCATGTTTCCGTTTTTATGTGCTTCATGTGTGAAGGAGGACCGATCACCGACACTTGGTTGTTCGAAGCCCACCCTATCTTCATCCAAAAACGATTGCACCTCGTGCATAAAGAGTGTCACAATAAAAACCGTGGTGGATCAGGCGTCTGCGCGTACTGTGATCTCTGGCGCGTAGTATGATATCTGGTTTGCTTATGTCAATTTCGCACTGGAGTAGCACGACTGTGCGTACGTTCCCACTGTATCGTCAACCGGTGCTCCCTTCGCTCTCTCGTATATGGTGGAGTGGACTGGAGCGGGCTGTTTTGATCGGGTCAGTGGATTTCTGTTCAGCTCCTGTTCAGTCAGTGTTGTACAGAGTTACAACCTGCACTGGTGTTTGAAGAAGGACGTGAGGTCCAGAAACGATAGGACATAAAATTACTTTTTCCCATGATAAATTTGACAGGAATCCTCCCAGACACTGGCTCAAACAGTAGGGACAGCACTACAGGAAGCACTCATTCTCCTGACCTGGACAAGACCTTCCGCTAGTACACTTGATTTCTGTCTTCTGAATCTCCTTACAAGGTTGTCTGTAGTCTTCGATTCTGATGCTTGTTTGTGCAACTGTTGTTTACCATCGACTACGTAGCCTTTCTGCGCGTTCGAGCGCAACCATTTGAGCGCGTGTTTTCAAGTTTTTCTTGACGCGCAGATTTTCGAACATATGGTGACTCCGGGAACAGCACCCAAATGAGCGTTTACTTCCTATAAATATGAAACGTGATTGGTTTACCAATTTAGCACGCTCATTTTGTCTGGAACCGACTCTCCAATTTGAGGGTACTCTGTGTGCAGAATCTATGGACAACGTTTTAGATGACCTGTGCGGCACGAACTGTAAACCACTGTATGCATCATTCTGAGCGAAGTATACGTATTTCAACTGGCACATTTGCACAGAGTATAACCTTCAAGTGCCGACTCCTTGAGTAGAGATAAGGCTGAATGCAGTCGGAGTGAATTCAGACATAGAATTCCAGACTGGACGCACGCTGAGACACTAAACTACAAGAACAGCATGTCAACCATAGGCGCTGATTAGAAGAATTTTGATGAACGAAGATAATAACGGGTTTGTTACTTAGCAGCCTCGACGTGCCGAGCACTTTCCTATAATATAGCGTTGCGGTGAATATGTCGAAGACAAGCCAGCAAATAACTAGCCACAATATGAGTGGCTTCCAAAACGCTGCTGAGATCAAGCCTGCTCGCTTGTAGGAGACAGTGGTCTGTCTTGCTTACGTCTTCGGCAAACGCGAATGACCTTCAGTTTCCCATGAAAAAGATTTTGTTCATGGCTATCCGCTCTGATCTTGTGGGTTTTTCAAAGTGAAACCGCCTTTCTCTCAAAACTCTGAAACCTGTATGTAACAAAACGGCTACATCTGTTTCGGTCTTCTTGCGCATAGCGGGCAGAGCACCAATTTCTTTGAGGTGGAATCTGTCACAAAAATGATTCTGCCAAAGCAGCTTCTTTGTGTGGCAATAGCCACCATGATGTTGTCTCTTTCCCTCTCCGTCGGGAGAAGAGGGCCCTACGGGGTGGAGGCAGTTCGAGCTTCTCGGACGGCAGAGCAGGATTACACAGACTACGACACGAACAGCGCACTGGCCGGCGCTGAGGAACCAATTCTCAGTAGTGGCCCGAAATACGCCGCTGGTGAATCTGCGAAGAAAGATGCGCACGAAAATATGTCTTCATTTGTCGAGCAAGCAGGAGGTGGAAGTAAGTAGGGGGAGCACTGCAGATGAGGAATCGTCTACTAAAAGCCGTCGCATTCTAGCATACGATTTGATAGTCGAATCTATACTCTGTGAGATCTCGAACAGGTTGATACGTTGCACTGTAATGTTTTCTTCAGAGCATGCGACGAAGGACAATGACAGTTTAATCACTGCGGCTGCAAGTACGTAAGCCCTCCTTGGGAAAGTGGAGTATTCACGTTGGACAGCTGCTGTTCCTTGACTCTCTCCTATATAACTGCATCAATCTTCAATCTCTATTTGTGAGTAATATTGGTTTACGCTCAGGAATAGCGCAGTTAAACCCTGAGGAGACCTTGGGAAGGTGGCACGCGGAGCAAGGTCAGTCCCAAATTCGTATACCGTTAGTTGCAAACAGCAGACCGGGTATATTCGTTTACCCTGTGGCCTGCACGACGTGTTCAACGTTCCGTTTACTGCGTTCTGTATCCATTTGCTCAGCGAGGGGGACATCAGTTGAAGATTTTCTTGATAATCTCCTTGGGACAAAAAGTAAGTCAGTGTTTCCCCCACCACTAGACTTTTGTGCTGAACATGGTGTGCGCTCCAGAAGTCTCAGAGAAAACTTTATTCGACTGTCACTCTGGTTAATGTTAATGCAGATGTAAAAGTTACTGAAGAAGAGCAGGAAAGGATCAAACCGTTTGCGGGTGAGAGAACTTCTATCTAATCAAAGCAGTGTTTCGCGCTGATTTCTACTCCAGACTTCCCAAAACGCCCCTAGCATTAATTTTTCTATTCCTCGCTGCATCTTGGCTTCTCTGTTCAGAGCAGGAGCATCTGGACCTCGAACAGACACTTGCTTTGTGGAAAAAGTTCAAAAGTACGTGTCACCAGATACAGAATGTAACAAATGATTCTACGCCTCGTACGCTAACTCATATACGAGACTCCTCTCATGTCCTGCACCCTGCCATGGGCTTGTGGATTCTCTTCAGAAGACAACCATTCCGTGGAAGGCTTCATCGGGCACGTCAAGAGTCGTAAGCGAGGGACTTCTCCAAGCAAGAAACAGCCTTCTCAGCCGCTACCGCCCTTCCTTTTGCACAGAAGCGTGAACCGTGTGATTATGGTTTTTGGTAGCCTACTTGTTACTAACTCTCAATTTATATGTTGCGTGTGTTGTGTAGCGCATTTGCGTCCAGGCAAAAAACATGCGGGTAAGGTGGTAGTTCCTGAGGATAGTGAGCACTGAAAAATGGTAGTGCTTGCAGCGGAGCTTGTGGTGGTGAGCACGGGTCACTCGCCAAGGACAGTGTTACATCTTCAAATACGTTCGACAGTTTTGACAGCAAAGAATTGTTATGTGTTTGGGCCCCTCAGCTGGCGGAGTGCAGAAGAAAATCTCAGACGGGAAGGATTCAAGCACCGAGAACAAAAGCTGGGGAGAAGGTATGCACGCGAGGTGAAAAGGAAAATTCTTGTGCTCGGATTGCCTTTAAGAATGGAATCAACCGCATGGTTCTTGCATCGGCCACGGATGCTCTGCACCAGAGAGAAGGGGGCTTGGTACAGGAAACATCAGAGTATTAGTATGCGCGCTTTTGTATGAGTTCAAGTGCACTTCTGCGTTTGGGCCAGGTCATATTCGAATCGGTAGGGAGCAGCGAATATAAGGGTACATGCAATTGTTTAGCGTTATATGCATATACAGTGGGAACAATGGGGTTCGAAAAAAATGTGGTTAATCTTTATGTCCAATACAGCAATTGGTGACGCTGTAGACTACGCTGGAGACAAGGTTGCTGAAGGGTGGAATGCACTGGCTGCAAGGTTTACGAGTCCAGAAAGCAACCAGGCGGCTTCAGAGGCAGCAACACAAACAGCCGCAGAAAGGGGCGACGTGGACGCAGTTTCTGAGACAGCGCGTCCGAATACGCCAAAACCCGGAAAACAGGCGAAGGCTGACGGAACCATGAAGCTTTCGTGCAACTGCACTACCGTGCAGGCTAAGCCTCATCACTAAAACGGCGTGCTGGGGCGTTGTCCCTTTTCACGTGGCTCACCACGAAGGTAGAGCAGCCTGCTCAGCGGTTTCGAAGAAAGCTTATATCCAAGCAAGCCGTTGCAACGCGGGGTGATTTTGGTAATTGGAACTGCTATGAGTGAAACTGTGGTAATCGTATCTTGATCTTGCCAAATGTCAGACCAACTTTTTTCGGCCTGGCTGTGAAATACAACGACCACAGGTGGACATGCGGCACCGGCCTGCGCGAGGCCGTGTCGCCATCGGTATACTATTAATCGATTAAGTTGTAGGGCAGTAACCGCACCGTTCATTGTGCTGCCGTCGCTGAGAAAGAGCTCATCCCAGCGTAGCGCGGATTTCGGTATAAGTAAGTCTAATGTTGGAAACGAAAACTGGCTCTAAATCGTTGTCTCCAAATAGTTCACGAGTCAGGGATCAAGTTGAATAACGGTACTGCGTGCCGCATCTCTGTAGGCTGACCGTCTCATGCAAGACGTTTTACAACGTCACTTACTTTTCTATTGTTTCCTGTCCGTGTCCGTAACTTAGCTGCTACCTCACGTGAATTGTTTTGACTCGGGTGTAGACCGAATAAAAGGGCGTCGTGATTGCTGGCCGTTTGGTATTCAGATTAGTGAAGTGGCCGCGAGAAGTAAGACATCCATGTACGAGTACGCTCTAGCTCAGTTTTGACTTTTTTTCTTCGAAACACGCGTAATAGGCTCGAAAAGGCCCTCGGTTCTTTAAACGACTTGACCCATTTGGCGGAGGCCAGATCACCCACCGCTCTGCCGTCACACGGGAATCCATATTCATCATATCTCGTTCCACGATATAGCCTATGCGGCCGGAATGGAAATAATTTCGGTCTTAAACGCCGACAGCAAATAACGCTGCGTTTTTCAGTTCCGCCGAAGCCCAATATCGCGGGTACGCGCGAAGTTGCGTGTGCTCTTTTACCCACACGGGTCACGCAGTTCGGGGCCTCTTGTGCAAAAGAAAAGATGCACAGGCCCGATTCCATTCCACTGCCATTGGACTAGGAACGCATACATGGTGGTCATCTCCTGTAACATGGAAGTGTTCCTCTCAGTGGATTATTTTGTATTTTTGGGGTGTATCCGCAGGACAGCGCCTTCTAAAGAAAAGCTTTTCGCTGCGGGTGTGCGTGCGCATCTCTGTAGGTAGTACAGGCGTTCCAGAAAATCCCCCAAATTCGTTGAACTACCCGCTGTTGGAATGGGTGCTCCTCGCCTGAGCAGCCGAGTCTCGGTATAGCGGAGTACGCAGGCGTGTCTCATGAAATCTTTCGTCTCACCCTTGACACAGAATATCATGCATTTCGAGCGGTGGCCGATAGGTTTCCCCATTAGATTTTATTTTCCGCTTGTAAACGAATAGAAGTACACGATTGTGATAAGTGATTGAACTTGTTCAGAACGCAGAAGGCGAAACGCAATGAAGACTTCAGAGTCGATGCACATCTACGATATACATTATACATGTTTACACACACACAGACACAGATCTTTCACTTTTGTCTGACCTGAACCTGCCAGGGGATGCGGGAAGACGTATATTCGTATGCGTGTGCAGACTCCTGTTTGGTGGATCTCAAGTCACTAGCCAAAACTAGATCCCATTTGCTGCTCTCTGTACCTCATCCGTTCTTGGAATAGCTGTTAAAAGCTGATCGAAAGCCGTTGGCGTACCAGCGACCAAGACAGATGGGCAGTTCCTACGATGGAGACAGCAGAATTGCAGCACAAGCTGAGCCGAAAAGTGGCCCAACTAACGAAAGTTATTTTTCATCTCAATGTGAAACATGAAGAACATGACGCATACATCAAGGCTATCTCCGAGGCCTACGAGAGGGAGGTGGAGTGCATTGTGTCTGACGTGAATCAAAAGCTTCATTCGTGCGTTGAAGCCTTCGAGGAGCACCGGAAACAACAGATCTCTGAAAAGGTGTCAGTATTCTACACTCCGACAAAGCCAGCACATGTTTCTTGAAGGGCGGTCGCTCAGGCAGAGCATGACTTCTCCGTCGCAGTTCAGGGTCTCTAGTACACACCCGATTGTCAAGGACGTGTGTTGGAGGATCCACTGTTGTAGCACCTGCTCGCAATTCGTGGAATCGTACCTCTGCGGTGTAGCTGCCGAAGGTCACGACATTTCCTGCCAGAAGAGCTGAGTGAACGCCGTGATTGCTGATGCCAACGCCAACGAACGCCTTGCTAGAGCTCATAAATTCAGGAAGAATCGTAAAATGACCACTGACGACCAATAACCCCCGATTGGCATATGGGTCATTAGTCCACTACAGCAGCGCATAAATGAGAAGCTACGTGGCTTGAGGCAATAACCATCGGTCAACAGGCGTTACATTGCCAAGGCTGCACGAGCGCCTAGTCGCTGTCGGTGCGAAGCTGCTAAAAGCCCAGATAACATGACTGTTGGGAAATACGAACACCACCCAGTTCAATGCTCGCTAATGTCGGAAACATGACGTTACGATCTTTTTCATGATAAGTTCCTGTTGTTCATTTTGGAAGCATGTCTTTATGGCGAGTGTTTGCGTTAGGAACTGGAAGAAGTACTGGAGCAGCTACAAGGCGCAAAGGAAAACATGGTTGCTGATGCCCAAAATTATCATCGGCAGTGCCTAGACGATGTCACGAAATGCAAAGAGGAATACGCCGCTCGAGCACGCCTGTTCTCAGGTAAATAGTACATAGCGACACGCCCCTCTTTCGTGTAGACGTCTCGTAAGGCGCCGAAAAAACGCTACGAGTCATTTTCCGGGACACGACAAAGCGTGCCCCTCAACTCTCAGAAAACATGGAAAGACCCAAGTATCGTAAACAAAGAACTGCGGCACCACTGTGTAATGTGTCACAGTGAATGTGGAATACTTCCTGTCTGAGAAGGGGTGCTGGGGGTAAAGCCTGAAACATTTAGTTTTTACTCCATTCACCCATGTGTCAAGCTCTGGTGAACCTCCCACCATTACCCTGGTTTTCAGTTTTGTTCAAGCGTCATCGTCACATTTTCTGCATACTGCTTTGAAACGAAAGGAACAGAGAACTAGAAGTTGGAGAAGTCGTGCTCCGACGCTTATGTCTTCCAGACGAAGTATGCGAGGCGACGAAAGAAGCGAGACGTTGGACATCGCAGCTAAAGCAAGCCTTGGGAACTCTAAAAGAAAACAAACAGAAGCTTTTGGATCTTCACCAGAACCGAGAATATGAGGAGAATCTACAAGAAGAAGTCAGACGGCAACAAGAGGTCAGTCTAATTTCCGGGCGTCGGGCTACCAGTGTGTACCATCAGTGGCATTGGTGGTAAAACATAAACGCGTTGGGAGGCAACCGCATACTTGCCATCTGCTAGCATATGACGCGTATCAAGCATCAAAGATTTGCGAACGCTGGCCCTGACGCGTCTTTGCTTGAACTTGCGCAGGATATTGACCGGCTACGAGAAGAGAAATGTCAGGTCGAAAAAGATTTTAGTGCAACGAAGAGTCTCCTCGATCACACACAAATCGAATCTGAGAGAAGATGCAGAGCTCTCGAGGTCGCCCAGGCAAAACTCACCGCGCTGGAAAATGCCCTTCAACTTTCAAATAAACAAACAGACGATCTGAAGCATGCAGCAAAAGAAACGAGTGGAAAATATGAACAATTGTGAGTCAGCCCGAGGAAGTGATGCGCATCACTGAGAAACGTGACGCCTCGTGATTTTGGAGGACATTTATTTCGAGCGGAAATCTGCAAATGTCTGGTGTATGGGTTTCCATAGGTCGTAATTCCTTTGTCGGGAACTCGTACGCAACAAAAGCTGAATCAAACCCCCCTTTCAAATACATTCATGCAGTTACGGACGTTTCGAGATAGTGTTTATCGTCGCAGCCATACCCGGGTTTTTCAGTAGGAATCCAATCCTGAAAGGTGGCAGAACCTGCAAAAGAATTGGGTCACGTCAAATGACATGGTTGCTCCCTCTTGTCAAACAGAGAAGACGTCCCAACGGTGAAATCCACGGACTAGGGTTCCTTATCCGTGTATCCGGTAGCCTCTCGCCACGCTTCGCCAAAGCATTCTGTGTTATAGTTTCCAAATGACGGTCTTTGCTGGAAGTTGATATGCTGCATGAGAGTTTTTGTATTATACGTACGTGTCCGTGGAATAAATATCTTCTGTTATCTGGACGGAAGGTTAAGGCTCCGGTTTACAACAGACAAAAACAGCAAGTCTTATGTTCGCTGCTCGGATGGCATGCACTCGCTTCCAGGATTAACGAGCTGCAACTCAGTGTCAGATCCTTAACCGAAGCTCTTGGTCTGAAAAACCAGGAAATCGAAGAGCTGAAGCAAACTCTGCTAGCAACCGAAGTAAGACTCCTATGTATAAACACAGCACGTGCCCTTGTAGGTTTCTCAATAGAGTGCGTAACTTTAGAAAACGCTGAGAGACAAGCCGTTTACATCCGCTCCTTTTTATGTCCATCCTCATTACGATGTATGTGGACGCAGATCTGTGCAGATATCTAGGCAAGTAGTCTACATTAGCACATCGTTATGAAGTTCCTAATGTGTGGCTACGCGTGTACTTCGATCCCTATTATTTCGGATCTAGATGTAGATTCGCTCGGCAGCTCGCAATGCCCACAGGCAAGTCCCTTTTTCCACCTGAGCTGGACAAGAAAAACGATTCCGAGTGTGTGCGTCCCTTTCCGGTAATTTTTCTCACTTCAGCGCTCCAGCCACGCAGTCGCCGACGAAAAGAGCAAAGTGGAAATGGCGCTGAAGGAGAGCGAGGAAAAGATCACAATGCTAGGAGACAGAATCGCGGAACGGGACAAAGAGATTCACCTCCGTGGGACGGAACTAATTTCTGAAATGCAAAAACGGATAGTGATTTACGAACAGGAAATTGAGCAACTGAAGGCGAAGCTAGTTCAGTCTGAAGCAGCGGAGAAGAAAGCTGTACGGGAAAACAAAAGTCGCACCGGTCAGTTTCTGTTCCCTTTGTCTCTTCTGCAAAAACGAGGAAGGGAACTAGATCGAGACCTGCGACCGATTTTTTTATCCCAGTGTTTAATGCTTAGTTTTCAGACGTATATGCAGTATGTCTCCATGCATAAGTATTCCTTTATCCTTCTACAGACGTAGGTGTAACTATTAAGATATGCTCATTACATTCTGTCACTACAGAGGCAGACTGGCAAGACTTCCTCTTGAAGCAAGCATCTGTGTCTAAATATCACCTTAATTGAAAAGACAGAACAAGATGGACTTTTCATCTTCTGGAAAGGAGCGAGGCAGGTGTATCTCTCGGTGTCGTGAGAATTTTGCGAGGGGAGCCATTTTTGCCGACTTGGTTCGACGCGTTTGCGTTCTAGGAGAACGTTTCTCCATCTTGTAATAAACGGATGTCAGGACCCAACACTGAAGCAAGAGTCTTTGTGTCCTGCCCCTTAGAGGAGCTGCTTTCTCTCAAGCGTCAGCGTGACCAATTGGAGAATGAGACAGTACCTCGACTGACAGAGGAAGTGGACCGGTTAAAGATGGATCTCGAACAAATGGACAAATTGAAGGAGTTGTACGCGGATGTTGAACTGAAGGTGGGCGCTGAAACTCCTTTGCAGTGTAGATCCAGTCCCTGTCAGCGTGTGACCAAATTGCTTGGAGATGGGGCGTATTTGCTTCCGAAATTGCGATCCAAAGGAACTTCGTGCTCGAGTTGACACAGGAATGCGTGGCATGCTTGGATTTGAACAGTCAGGTGTACGTTGAATCCAACACAGAATTTCAGGTCCAGGTGCTTCTGGGAAAGGCTTCTTGCAGTTTGCTTTGATGGCCTTAGGAATAACAGTACCCTGTTCTCATTCCTAAAATGTGCTAGAACTATCGGTGGCAAGAGGTCTGCCCCTTTTCGTCATTCAGAGGGTGCGAAAAGAAGAAGAACTGCAGAAGGTTGAAGAGCGCTGCAGAGTGCTGCAAGACGAGATGGATGGAACGGTCAGTTCATCAGGACGTGGCTGCCACTTGTAGAGTAAAATTCGTATTTGTAAAAAAACGTAAATACGAACTTGCGTGCCTCATGAAGATACAGAGCATTCTACAAGTACCTGACACGTATACACATGTATTGTCGGAAGGGAGCTGAAGAGAAGGGACCAATTTGTTTTTACGATGAAACGTGCTCCTTTGTGTCAATGGAATTCTATGTCGTGTTAGAAAACGAGAGGGGTGCTCAAGTATATCAGTGTTGAACACCACGGAAATCCTCGGAGATTCAGACTCGAAGTAGCAGGCTCGCAGGTAGTCGTTCCACACACACAGAGACACGAACGCATGAGATCGGGAGGATTGAAAAGCCAGAATACCGCGTGCATACGACACCAGTCCCGCAAGGAGGGGGTTGGAGGTAGCAAGGGAAAGCGTCTTCGTGTACAATTGCTCTTTTGGAGGCGGCAGTCATATTTTGAGCCGGTGCATGTTTTGTGTGCATACACAGGCCAAGGCGTACGCGTTGGAAAAGGCAGCGCTGAAGGATACTCAGAACAAGGCCCTTGAGTCGGTAAGTCTCGACGATCAGAAGCTGTTGTACCTCAGTCCTCTCTAACCAGGACACCTGCTCGTGGTCCAAAGTCGAATCGTGCGAGCTGTTAGTACCCCACGGGAATGCGATGTTCTAGAAACAGCGGTGGTCTACCCTAAACCCGAGTGGCTGGCAGTGGCAAGCGCCCGTGGTGGCCTGAAGAGCTCTGCCATGTTTCAATATCTCTCCCTTATCCATGCAGTTTATATTGCAACGCTCTCAACACAAGGAAGAAATTCTCCAAATGGAAGAACAGATTTCCGCTCTTCAAAGGTAAAGCGGGTTTCAGACAGTGAAGGACGACGAATACGACATTCCCTCTCGTCTAGAAAAGGCTGCACCAGGATTACCGTCGACAGGCGATTCTATGCAGCATAACCTAACCGACGTACTTTGAGCCAACTGGTCTATCGTGCTCACTCCGCCAGAGTTCAGTGTGACAGGCTTTCGACTGGCTACCCGGGACGCTTGCTGATTAAACATGTACGCAACCCTTCATCGAACATGGATTCGGTTTCTAACAGTGGAACGGTTACTTCGGGCCGTTGTGCCTCTTACGCTCCCGTGGATCTCAGGAGGGTTGCGGACCAGGAGACGAGGCTCGCAGACACGTCAAAAGACGAGGCTCTCGCACAGATGCAGACCACCCTATCTCAGCTTCAAGGCGATTTGGAGAAAAGCTGCCAAGCGAAAGATGAACTGAGTTTCCAGTTGAGCTCGAAACAAACAGAAATGAAAAATATTCTCCATGTACGCAAACACGCCGGGATGTCGCTAGAAGAATTTATCGTAGTGGGTTCTATTTACTTCCTCATACGTTCGATCTGTTGAACTGGGTGCATATACCTATGAACTGTTCTGTGTCAGTACGTCTGCACAAGTCAATTTATGGGCTGGTAAAAATATCAATACGTGGGTCAAGAGGTGAGGCTTCAGAATATTTTATTGGCAGCCTTCATATTCCACCTTCTGCAGGATCATGAAGAGGAGGTGCAAAACCTTCGCGTAACCATCCTGGAACTGAAAGAACAAAGGAAGCAGATCGAGATTATCCTGCAGGAATGTCAGAAAGCGAGCAAACAGGAGGCAGCCGAAGCCTGGGAGAGAGAGCAGAATTTGCGGAAGGAGGCTGCAAACATGAAGAGCCGAATGGAAGAGATAGATGAGCGTGTAACTGCTCTCGTTGTCAAAGTGCGAGACCTGAAAGAGGAAAAGGAAAAACTTGTGAGCCGACGAACAGCCTAAGAGCATTCACGTCATTCGTTCTCATCTTAGTATTTGGTTGTGTGTATCCAGGCAATTTGCTTGACGGTAAACATGGTATAGGAAATACAACTGCAAGCCACATCCACAAACATCACTTGTGAGCTTGGTCCTGCATCCCACCGGCTGTGTGCTCCTCTACATATCTTGTCGGGCTAGGAGCAGATTCGCGTATGCGACATTTCAGGAGTTATCCGTATGTTTCTTTGCTCGACGGGGTAAATGGAAGTTCCTCTTGTCACTCCGAAATACGGAAAACCGGAACAAATATCCTGTGTTTCCTGCCAAACTCTTCTCGCCCTTGTCAGGAAAGAGAAAGTGAAGCGAAATTGGAAGAAGTGAGGGAATCCCATTTTTACGAGAAGCAGCAGTGGAGGAGAGACCTCGAAAATCTACGAGAAGAAAACGCTGAAGAACTGCTGAGGGCACAGCAGACACTAGAAATCGCGGAGAAGAAACATGTCGAAAGCATCGAAAAATTGAAGAACGACCATCGGTCAGAGTTGGACGAGTTGAAACTGGCGCTGCTCAAGCAAACTCAGCAGCAGTTGTCTGATCTCAAACAGAAGTGCGATGCCCAGGTATGATTGGAGAGACAAACGCTGCAACAAGAAACATTATTCCTGTCGCAATTTAAAGAAACGATAGAATCATTCTTGGTGAGAAAAGTGTCCCGTCCCAAAATAGACGAGCTTTGTTTTGCTTTTACATGCATAGGGAGGCCATGATCCAAGAGGGACTTACAACACTAGGAGCCTGCTTTCTGGTTGTGTCGAAATTTCTCCCCTTTCCAGCAAGGTGTTCTTTGTTACTCAGAAGAACACGAGACATTGAACGCAAAAGCTTTAATGCACTCGCTAGACTCCCATTGCTTGACTGGTTGAAAAGCCTCAGAGGCTTTCAGCGCTCTGGTTCAAAAGTCTCGCATGTGAGCGTGCGGGATCCGAGATCTTTGCAGAGTCCACACTTTGTACAACCGTGTTTCCATTAAGCTTAGGGAATTCACGTGCGAAAGTATATCCCGGAACTCGAACGTTGTATCAGACAAAACGATTTACGTAAAAGCGAGTGTGTGCATGCAGGTGTCTTCCCGGTTCGGAATCCTATGTATGTTTGCTTGGTACGTGGTGGGAATGAAGAGCCTCGATGTCGAAAATCGGGCGCAACCATCGAGGTCAAGTGTCAGTCATAGCTTACCTTTTCTACATCTGCATGTTTTCTGGTGTTGCAGACAGAGTACCGCGTACAGGCTTTGAAAAAGCAGCTGGAGGCCGAGAGTGCTGCGCATGCAGAGGAGCGGGAAAGGATTAAGTCGGACATGAAACAGCAGATAATGGCAATAGAGGCTCAGATTCGAGAAAATGCCGAGCGATTTGAGTCAACAAAGAAAGAGCTCCTTGAGCAATGTGAACAAAGCAAAAAAGTACGACGACAGGGGAAACTACTGCGCTCACCTGTTGTCACGCCTTCTCTACCTAAATACAACCATCACCCGGTGTCTGAACATATGCGTCAATAGTGATACGTAGACTTGATCCATAATATGATAACAGAGTACACATGTAGGTATTTGGTTCGGATAATGGGTAAAGTTTTCCTACTGTACATATTGAATATCTTCAAAAATGCCCCACAACGATGCCAACTGCAACAGTTCAGTTCCCTGTCTGCATCAGTCACGCGGAACAGAGGCAACCTTTGTTCATTTCTCGGATTCGTAATCGTTTTGACTAGGCAGTATACCCTGGCCTGAAGCCTCTCTGCCGGATTAGTTCATCGAGCAGCGGGCTAGGTTTCGACTGCCAGACTGTCCCCCCATTCTCTTCTTCCGCTCTCCCGTCTGCATCTTCACTTCGACATTCGTCGTCTGATCAGGAGTCCGAGGAGAGGCAAAAGACTGTCGAAAACCTTCAGAGCGAAGTGATTTCTCTGGACGCAACGGTGAAAAATATCCGCACAGAGATGCGATCACGAGAAAACCGCTACAATGAGGAGATCAAAAAGCTTAACGAGGAACACGCGGCAAAGATTGATAATATTGAAGGGACACATCGTCAAAAGTGCGCTGCTATGGAGGTAAATTCCATGTGGGGCCAGCGACAAACATGGCCTCTGATTTCCGTACACCAGGCGTTTTGTAGCGTCCGCTGCAACACACGCCTTCCGAGCTCCCAGGGATGGGACTCAGCATCTGTAGCATACGCTGGTTTGTGCTTATGTTTCTGCATTGGAAGCATGCATACATATACATACATACCTACCTTGTCAATCACATGCTTTTTTCTACATCTTACGAATACATACAAATACATGTATCATGTTCCAACTTGATATATGGAACCGTCGCGTTCCCAGGCCTGCGGCAGATTGTAGTGTCACATATGCTTTTATTTGAAACAACGGAGCAACCCCATCAGATGTGTACGTTATGTGTTTTCGTGCCATCCATTCGTTGATAGATATTTGCACTGTGGTATCTACAGGCATTTGCCTGCGATGTACCTTCTTATACTCTGCCTCTTTACACAAACGATCTTATATATTCTTGCCCGTTTCTTGGTTGATTCTGAACTAAAAAACTCGTGTGAGAACTCTTAATAAAGCGGTACCCATTCCTTCATCGGTTCTGTTGCCGACGGATAGCGTCCTTTCCTCATCTTCCGTTTCAGGTCAACGGCATATGCTTAGGTTCTCAGAATGCTTGCCGGTGATATCAGGAATGTCACACCTGCAATGCCCATTCTTCTCTTGTTAAGACTCGTAGATCCATATATGGATACAGACTACCGTGAGTCGTCTGAGAGGGTTATCACAATAGATGTTCATGGGCACTGAACCCTTTCTCTAGCGCAGGTGAAGGGAGACTCACTGCGAGACAAGGTAAAGGACGACCACATAATGTGTTATGAATATTGTTTTGTTTTCACCTGTGTTTAAAGGCACTCCATGAACAAACACTGGAAGCGAAAAAGTACGAAATGGAGTTCTTGGAACAAGAGCACATGAAGAGTCTCGAGAGGGCAAGAGAAGAGCTGAGCAACCTTCATTCGAAGCTTCAGGATCGCCCCTCAAGAGATGAAGATGTAAACCTTATTGCTCTTCTTAATGACAGGCTCCTCTACTGTGAGGTAGGATATACATGCAGGTGAATACAGACGCATCACGCTGGATGAAGTTTACACGCATATGGGGGCGAGTTTTTACTTGTGTGTCCTGTGTGCACATGCATGTGCGAATTGCTAGTCGACATAAGGTAGACAGGTAGATGCATGCACGTGCATGTGTGTAAATCTGCATCTGTCAAAAGAGAAACAAATCGGAGGGGCGGCCCTGCGGAGCGAAACCTTTTGTCAGTGTTGGGGTCACTGTCGGGTTTCTTCAGAGCCAAATGGACTATCTTCAGCAGAAAATTCAAACGTACAAGCTGGAACTCCTCAACCGGTACAGTCAACGGGAACTGCGGGTTGTCACCGAGTCGGATTTGCCAGTTCGAAAAATCATTTGAAAATATGGGCATGCGCAGTGGAAAAGAAATATCAGGGCGAAGCTCGCTGTCATGTTCCCCTCCTGTGTACATGAGAAACGCCACGTCCACGCATTTTGTGGACCCCTTCGTTTTCTCAAGAGCTCTTTCCATTCAGAGAGTCGCGTCACGCCTTTGGTGTACGACTGTTATTGTAACTGTCTGAAAACAGAACTTAATCTCTTTGTTTTCATTTCATCTGTTGAACACGTCTCGCTTCTCTCATGTCCCGGGTGATCGAACTTACTGCTCGCCCTGGGACTCTGTTTTTGTATCTTTGCTTGTAGAGAAACCAACTATAACAGGTTGTTTAATGCGAATCCTGTCACGGGCGTGGTCGACCCCGTAGCCTTAGAAATGTCACCATCCACAAAGCGAAGTGACAGCAGTCTCCAGCTATCGCCAGTGTGGAGAGGTCCGGCCTCTAGACATGCGGGTCTCTCTGTGGAGACATCCAAGAAAGTGAGTCCATCAAAATTTGGAAGCCTCACGAACTTCCTCAAAGACAAAATTTCTCAGAAAAAGTTGGCTGGTTTTGACAAACTTGAGCAAAAGGCAGAGTCCGCGCTTGGACTGGGAATTACTCGGGGTGACAGTGCCCAAGATTAATCTACTTCCCCAACTCGTTAAACGCGGGGTCCGTACGATATGTAGTGCTGACAGTTCAACATAAATCTGGCAGCTTGAGCCGAACGTGGGAGGGTGTCGTCGACGCTGGGAATCTCTGCGTTG
The DNA here is from genome assembly GCA_000447165.1 of Hammondia hammondi. NCBI lineage: Eukaryota > Apicomplexa > Conoidasida > Eucoccidiorida > Sarcocystidae > Hammondia > Hammondia hammondi. Next base: position 20,611 of record AVCM01000171.1, read on the forward strand.
CCTCAGTTTTATATATTGATGTACTGATGTAAATGCCTCAGTCCAAGTCGTCAAGCTGATTATGAAGAAGTGTGAACATGTGAGAATAGAGACATTTGAGAGGGAATGCCTCTCATCTATATGTGCACTCCCGTGCTGGGGGGGAAAGACAACTCTGCCATCACACGAAATGCAAACACCAAGAAAGACGCGAAATTCGTGCCTTTCAAATTTCTTGAACGGATGTGGCTCCTACGTCCGTAACAATCCTGTTAACGAGTCAGGATCTCTGAAGGAACACGTGATTTCCCTGTTTCATTCTCTATAGTGTCGTAGCATTTGTCAGCTGAACCATAAACCCACTAGGGGGTTTGTTCTCGATAAAATTTGAAGCCGTAAGATGGCCCTAGGTTTCCACATCTGGGGTTTCCGAAGTTCGGCCGAGCCACTGCACTTTCGCCAACTGTCTTCCTCTACTTCGTATACCTTCATTCTTGGGTCAGTTTCCTAAGTACGTACGCGTAAAAGCGTAAAGAACAGCTCGATGTTTTTACCATCTCGGGCGCGTGCTTCGGTGCAGGCGAGCACCAGGACACCGTTCAGACTTTAAACGCGTACTATGGTGACCATGTAGGGAGTCGTACTACACAAGGCATGTCAAAGCATACTCCATATTACGGAAAACTGAAGCGGCAGAACAAGAAACAAGACATTTTCTGTCCAGAAACTGAACGACTACGTTAAAGCGAGGAATCCATGTCCACACGTAAACGCCAGTGAAAATCCACCTCTTATCACATCACGAGACAGCTCCGTTGTGACCCTCCCCTTTCCGTGTGTCATCTGGCTACGGCTCCTCACCGCAAGATGTGCAGGACGACGAAACAGCATTATCTGGACAGATATGTGCGTGCAAAATAACACTTTCTGAACGACATGAGAAGAGCTAGCGGCTAGAACTTGGGAGTTGTTGCGAAAAGTCGGTGAACTGCGAGACTCGAGGCCGCAGACACGAGCGCGTGCCTCACATGGACGTGTGTGTCAAAGCCCTCTGCTTTGCCCTGCCACCGTCTGTCAACTTGCCAGAAGAGGTACCTTTCATTAGATAATGGCCTTTCTAGTCGTGAGAATTTTTGTTCCTGAACTCTACATTCGTGTAGAAGCAAGATTACTAGATCAAGTGCTGGTAGAAGAGCATGGAAATCAGGAATTCGTTACGGGAACGGAAGAGAGTTGAGTTACTTCCGCCCACTCTGCTCGTCCCCGCCTCCGGCTTGTGCGCGTGTTTTTTACCGTGTATTATCCAGCTGTGGAAGCAGCGCTGGACCGCAGGTTTCCATGTTGTGAGGTAAAAGGGGGGGAGCTGTTTTCGCTACTACTCTGTCTCCCTCTTTGTACCGCAAAAAGAACATTAGCTGTCTAAAGCCCGTAGGTCTGTCAGCTTTTTTTCGTTTCCCTGGGAAATTTTGCCGCCTGAAAACGAACGCTTGTTCGCTTTCATTTCGTCCACTCGTCAGTCCTTCGTCCGATTGTACGTCTCTACGTCTTGAACCGTTTACTGCCCCATTCTTCTTTAGCTCCATGTTCTTCGTTTTATGCGAGACACCCAGGACCGCGAGCCGTGAGACAGTGACAGTGTGCCCTTGCTTGTTTTTGTGGGTGACTCGTCTCTGCAAATGCACGGCTACAGCATGTACGTCAGTAGTCAACACTTGTTCTGTGCACGGGAATGCTTTCATTGCCGGCTTTTTTCGTTTTCCGGTCACACAAGCCGACCCTGCAAAACTGTTCGCTTGTCCTTTAATATTGTAAACCAGTACTGCGATCGCTCTGGCACGCTGCTTGGCAAGGTCTACTGAGTCGGTTTTTGCTTCGTTGTCTCTCCTCACGTCCGCTACTTTTCTTCATTGTTTCCTCTTTACAACCTGTTGTCGAATCTC
>AVCM01000173.1:0-10700 GCA_000447165.1 Hammondia hammondi
GTGAGATTGTTTGTACGGTGAGGGGCGAGCTAAACACTAGTCCCCTCAGGGATGCCTCGAGGCCGGAGCCAGTTTTTGCTAGTGCCACGACGTAACTGAATCGTAAGACGGGACGTGCAGAAAGCGTCATGTTGCTCGAATTCCCTTTTTAAAAGATAAATTTTGGGCCGGGAACAACAAATCGTTCTGGAGCTAGGAACTTAGCGTTACGTCGATCACGAAATGTTGCACACGGGCTGCTAAAAGAAATCGCCGGGAACAATTACATTCTCAGGGATCTTCTAGGCAACTTTCCAGTCATGCTCGTCGAAATCAGCGAACGGCTGCGCCACGCACTGGCACACACATATCTATCTATCGACCTATATATATATATATAAAGAAGTTTGAACGAAACTTGAAGTGTCGTTTCGCCAGTGCCTTTCCTGGCAGGTGCGAGACTACCAGTCCTAAGGTTGACGGCAAAAGATGAACTTACAAACACTTTGGTGGGAAAGTGCCGCGATCCAGCTGTGCGAAGGGGCGGGTCAGACTCTAAAGGCCACCGGCGCTGACGCGATAGTGCACGTCGTAAGCTTGAAGCTTTTGAACGTAAGGGATAGAAACCATTTGTTTTCTTCTCCGCTTGTCGCGTTTTGGATGAGACGTGACCTGTAGCCTTCCGTTGCTGGCATGAGCCACAGAGAACAGTCCGTTTTCACCCTTGGACGGAACAGCGGTTCGCCCTCAATCAATGAACTACGGATGTCTTTGGTGACGTATAGATCTATAGCAGTATTTACCAATGTGCTCCGTTCTAGGCGGAGGGGGCTTATGATGCAGGGTTGTGTAATGTTCCGGAGCGAGACAGAATGCCACAGCTCATTGCGTTGGGGACGAAAAACAGGCTGCAGTTGGGCTCATGCACGTGATGAGCAGTTCATGTATGTCGATATCATGTGTGGAGTTTGCTTATGACGGTTTTTAACGAAGGTGTCTCTGTGTAGTGCCACCGTGGCCGGGACGCAGTCAACTATTCTCGGCCCTCATGCTGATTGTCTGTCGCTGGGTATCCCTCTGGCTCATGCACCGCATGTATTCTTATCTACCGCCGCACGAAATGCTACTAAGCTTTTGGCATTGACTTATGCATATATGAATGCTTACACATTTATATACCTTTCATCCAGTGTGCTGGATGTTCACATGTCCTGTTCACGCTTCCCCGCTAGCTTATGTAGGAAGACACACACATGCGGCCACTGTTGATGCGCACAATTACTCTATCATCCATCAGCCCAGGCTGACAGCTGAGACGCATTCGATTTCGATCAGCGAGCGCCCGGCAGCGGCCGAGCTCTACTTATCTATCCATGTTTCGCTTGCATATTCAAAAAATTGGTACGTCATCACGTAAGGGAACTGTGCAGTGCATTCACAGTTAGCACTCCCACGCGGGGCAAAGTGCACGCCGCTGCACATCGTGTGTTGGTAGGGTTGGCATTTTCTCTACGCATAACATGATGCCGAACAAGCAGACCACGCAAGGTTCACTGCAGTCTCCGCACACTCAATAGCCCAATAGTCCCTAACGGTTTCATTCACTATATCCACTGTTTGACATCCACCGTATTTCCGTTTAAAATCAGCAGTCACAAAAATGCTGACGAATCACCGACCTAGTTGAGAAACCCGTTGACGAACACTGCTCCCTCATGCCGCCAGATGTCAAGCCTATTTCGCCGGTACGGTCGTCGTACATCACAGTCATTTACATTACACAGCTATATTGCCCGCCTGTACCGGTTTTGTGACAGAAGCGGAAGTGAACACCATCAGCAAAGCAAAGAAACGTGGAACGACTTCAACCTTAGAGAAGGACGTTCGACAGGAGATGATCAAACAGATATCGGGCGTGTCAGCAACAAAAAATGTCCGGGTAGCGTTTTTCGGCTTCCGTCGTCTTCTGTGTTCGAGGCGGTGACGGAGACTTAACTGCGACGAGCAAATTTCACTTCCACACAAACTGCCACTTCCAAGCTGACCAAACAGTGCTTTTCAGAGGTAGCCATCGTCATACCTCCACCGACGGACGAGTTCGCTGTACCTGAAGCCGAGATCCAACATTCAAAGCAATCGCGGTGGCTTCTTCACAACACATTTTGTGAAAAATAGAAACACCCTTCCACCGGCGCGTTCTTAATCGCTTAACGGCGAGAGTCCGTAAACGGTCGACACGCCAGCTGTGTGGAGCTCTGGGTATTCCGACACGCAGGCAGTCTTCGTCGTTTCTGTCCTGATGCTGCCGGGGTAAGACGACCACATGTGGCTGCGACGCTTTTCGAGAGTGTTTATGTCTCTTGAACTCAAAACGTTTTAATGTCCAGCAGGCGGATACCACTCGTATTAACTGCTGTAGATCTAACTTCATCTTATATTGGATAACACTCGCAGTAATCTCTGTGTTTTAAAGCTTGCGACAGCCCGGCTGTTTCAAAAACAACGCGAGGCCGTCTGGATGTTTTTTCACCTTGCTGCGCTGTGAGGAAGCTACCATATTCCTGATCCTGAGTAGTGTGTATTTTCCCATGAAACGCATACGGCATGTTGTGCAAAGCCCTCAACTCCGATGGCAAGCGTGTTTCTATCCTGGTGACGAAGGCGTACCTGCAAGGCCGTGTCGGCATGTCCAGCTTTAACCGGCACTGGTTCTCAACCAGGCAAAGCCACAACATCAAGTCCCGTCGACTTTCTACCCTGGCAAGAAACAAGTGAGAGGCCACCGCAAACACGCGCATCTTGTTGAAGGCGCTGACACTGTCAGGCGTTCCGCGCCTACGTATCAGCATCTCTCGATTCATTCATAAGCATTACAGTAGCTGAACGTAATTGTTCTCTCCTTGGGATTCAACCCTCATCCGCCATTTCATCGCAGACCCGATCTAGAGGACTTACCGTGGTGGGAACGTCTTGACAGCTTCGCTGTAACATCTCGCAGCGGAGCCGAAAGTGCACTGGTCTGGGAATTCTTCGAAAAATACGCGCAGATGCTGCTGTTCTTCAGCACTTGGCCTAGGCGATGCATACGCTGCGTACGTCCACAACTGCGAAAAACAACGCAAAACGGATCCCAGCTTCTAGTTCAAAGAACCGGCAGTGCAATGGTCCCACGCGATCATCGAGATCCACGCGACGAGCACTTTTGTCTGCCATGAAGATAAGCACCGTTTCATTGCAAAAGCGTCTCGAGAGACGCTTCAACAATCCTGCGAAGTGGAGGTCTGAGAAGGGCCGTCTCCTGGTTTCCAACTTACCAACAACCACTGCGCGTTGCACGGATCTTGTGGATCGTTTGTTTCTGCGCAAAAGTGAATGGGAGGATGCATCGACGGTCTTTGTGCGCCACTCTCCGGCCCAACCCCGGATTCCACAGCCGGGCTCGAAATCTGAGCCCCCTGTGGAGTTACACCTGCTGGAGCGGTAGTGACACCGGAAACATGGGCGTGGCCTCCAGAGACTGCTGGCAGAGTCACTCTGACTGCGGCAGACCGCGTCGCATTTGATTTATCGACCCTTTCGCCTTCTACGCCTGGTGAAGTGTTCGCATTTTGCTCTCCGAAACTGGCGGTAGAAGAGGGAACAGAACCTGTCGATGCATCACTGCGGGACGGCTGCTTCCTCGCGTCCTCGAGAGAACTCTCTCTGCTTGTCGGAACGGCTGCTGCAACCTGTTGGTTTCGGAACGAATACGCTCCCGCGGAGTTCCCCATTCTGCCCTGTCGCAAGAGAACGAAGCGGAGATCGCCAACGAGATGCACACCTGTCGTTACGACAAAAAAAAGAGCAGGTCACGTGACAGCTGAAATTGTCGAATAAGCATTTGTTCCGAAGAAAACACTTCCTGAGAATAATTCTGGTCGGCCATACTCCTTCAAGCTAAAGATTTGCGAGCTACAGCGTGAATGCCGCCGGGTAAAAGACACAGACACTGGATGGTAGAACACAGGCAGGCACGAAGACGACGCACACCGAAAGAAACCTCTTGCACATCCGTTAGGTACTATGCATACAATCACATCAGTCAGTTTTAGCTTGGGGCCACCAAAACGTCCAAAGACGATCGACCCATGCGTCAAGGAGATGGCCTGGCTGCTTTGAATGTCGGCCAGCTGTCCGCAGCGATTATTGATGGGGCTTGTCGCACCTGACAAAAAACAAAGCTATCTTTCGCTCTGCTGCCTTCATGCATGCCTGAGGTGTGGGTCTGGTCTCTTTGTCCAGACGCTAGGACCTCCCGAAAAAGAGACGGGCCACCAGTCCACTCAGTTCATCCACTACAGTGGTGTGTTTGACGATGAGCCTTCGTGTGCCGGAGGTTCTTCTCACCCTTTCACTCGATACAAGAACTCGGCTCAAAGTCGCCACCACGGGGCCAAAGATGACATTAGGGCGGCAACAGTAAACCAAGTCACACGATCAGGCACATGAAAGCTTTCGCTGCCTCATATAGTGTGGAACCGACTTCTAAGATCACTGCGCACAAGCGGCAAATCTGCCCGCCATCCGCACGGCCGGAGTCACAGTTCCCTTTTTTAGGTTTAACTGTAGTTTCAGTCCACAGCTGAAACTTGAGAAATAGGTAAGCTTAAATATTGAATCTCTTCAGGAAGTCTTAGCTGAGAAAAGGCGAAAACATGTTGTTCTTTGAGTGTATGGATTTTGGCATGCAAGCTGTTGTCCCGAAGATACGCAGAGACGGGAACTGGAACGATTGTCCCCGAGTGCATGCACGCGTTATTGGTCAGAAGGAAAGAACGCATGACTCGGGACCAGGTCAATGTTGAAGCCAGCCGTATTTTTTCCCTTTTATGGAATTCTACTGTTTCCGACGATGTCCAAGAGGTGTTCGCGGGTGCAAAAGGCGACTTGGGAGTTGTGAAGCAGTTCTCGTGCGGGAGCTGCTCGTTGTTCCCACGTATGCGCCGCCTCGTCCGTTGTTCGTCACATTGATACTACTGTCTCTCGCACCTCACGACTGCTAATGTAATGTGCGTTCTGGATCGGCTCGTTGACCGTACATCGTTTTTTGTGTAAATAAGCCCTCTCAAGTACCGCTGTTGACCTGCGTAAGACGCCCGCGACTACCACGGCACATCCAAGTCTCGTTGCTGTCCTCTGTCATTTCGTTGTCGCCTAGAACTGGTTTCAGCTGCTGTCTGTGTTCAGCCTTTCCCCGCTGGAGACTGTCCCACAACAGAGAATCATCCGCTCCGTGTTCGACTCAAATTCCCAGAGAGGCGCGGACAGCAACGCTCGTGTCGACAATGAGTGGTGGACCGCAAATGCAGAACCTGTCGCCTGCAGAGCAGGCGGCAGTTATGAAGGAGTTGAATCAGTTGCACATAAAGGATACCATGGATACTTACAACTCGGTGGTGGAGCGGTGTTTCAACGAATGCATCACTCAGTTCCGAGCAAAGGATCTTGATGATACTGAGCAGCAGTGTGTGCGGCGCTGTGTGAAAAAGTTCATGCTGTTCTCGCAGAGGGTTGGGCTTCGGTTTGCTGAGAAAAACATGGACGCTGGAAGTAAATGATTCAAGTATGCTGGGTCGTTGTAACATCCGCTACCTCTCCAAGTTCAATTAAGCTTCTCATGCAACTCGGTGACCCCTAACATTTGGCAGGTTGTTGTCAGGCGACGTGCATTTGCGTTGCCCGTTTCCAGTAATCATCAGCTGTTTGAGTACAATATCTAACCGCACTTGTCGCAGACGAAGGTATGAGCTGTCCTTCCATCTTGATAACATTTGAATGCACAAGGGTGCCTGCCGTCGCGGCAAACGTGTGAAGCAGACGCGTGAGGCCCGCAGCTTCTGTAGCGGCACTGAGAAACCAGGTAGAGCCAGTGAATTCAGATTTCCGCGAAGCAATCAGTTCGTAGCAAGCTCTGATGGCTGTATCTCAATTCAACTGAGACGCATGTATATCAAACCCGCCGCCTGCAGCGAGTCTCGTGTGTGGTGCCTCCTTGACGTTCAGCCTGGGGATTATCTATCACAGCCTTCAACACCGAGTAGGGTTTATTGAATGTGCACCAAAAATGCTTCGCCACCGTCTCGGGACTTTCGGCGGCACGCGTCTCAGGCAGAAAATTATCGTTTTTGTAAGTTTAGGTGGGGGTTCGCTTTGCGTTGATAGATCACCGGTGTTAAGATTCTAGCACGTAACCGCGTTCTTGTACGTATGATATGGAATAGTTCGAGTTGCCTTGACGCTATCCTACAGACCCCTAAAAATTCCTGAAGCGAATACCAGCAGAACTCCCACCCGCCCCTGGCAATCACAGTGCCAGCTACACGGCACCACGTGCCAGTTTCTTATACATACGTACAGCTAACTGGGAGCCGCCCGTCGAGCATGGAACATCCGCGTCAAGCTTGAGTGCAACTAGGTAGTGCGTTTCACACACGTAACGCCTTCAAAAAAGAGAAGCCGAGACCGAAAGACGGGAAGGCTGCCATCCCGCAGCAAAACCAGACCGAATAATTCCCGAATTACTTTAAACCGGTATTTCTTGGCCAATTCAGTCTTCTGAATCAAATACAAAGAAATGACCGAAGGACCACGGGAACGGCAGGACAAGCCTAATACGCATCCTTGCCTGGTAGGATAAGGTAGTTTCCGCGAGAGAAAAAACGCGACGGGCCTAGAGTGTCTGCGAAACATACCACCTGATAAACGACAACGAACTATTTTCTACGCATCATCCTCGCCTTGGAGAAGCTTTATGAAGTACAGCGGCGCGAACTTGTATCCGTCGCCCTTGAAGAACTTGTTTTGGAATTCCACCCACTGGAGCCTCAAGGCATGAAGAGACACTTCCAGAAAATCCATACACAGGATGACAGCGAAAGTGATGCAGGCGTAGGCCGCGAAAATAACAAACAGTGCAAGGGCGACAAACGTCGTGTTGTCCGTGAGTTCGATTGCCCGCACCACTGTCTGCGTGTAGAAGACTAGAGCAAGCTGCTGGTGGGCGAGGGAAAGTGCCCACAATCGAAGATAGGACGCCGTGTTGGAGATCGTGCCCAGAATGAACTCGATCGTCTCGATCATCTGGTGGATGAAAATGTCGCCCGGGCCCTCGTGTTCTTCACTAATTTCTTCCTTGATGACAGACAATGCATTCCCTTCTCTCTCTTCCGTCGTACCCTGCTTTCTCAGGTCCGCCTCGATTGCCGAATTCTCGTTCCCGTCTCCCACGGCTGCTGCCGAACCCGCACCATTCGCACCCGCGTTGGGAGCGTGTTCCAGTTCAATAGTCGAACTGTTTGTTTTTCCCGAGCTTAGCCGCTCTTTGTGTGCCCCGGGTGGGTGGTTTGTCTTCAGTCGCGAACAAAGGATCAGCGGCTTTGGAATTAACATGAGCGGAATGGAAACTACCATGAAGACAAGCAGGATACGCTCCACCGTTTGCTGGTTCGAGAACATCTCGTCTTCGCTCTTGACCTCGGCCAGCATGCACATGTTGATGATCGTGTTGATAAGATTGGGCTTGTTCTGGTCCGCTGGTGTCGCCCACTTATACAGAATCAGAAAGTCCATGTAGCCAACCAAGGAGCAAATGAACATGACTTGAGGAATGAATTCGAACACCAAGTCCAGGGGCTCCCGGAAAAAAATCGCATTCGACCCCTTGAGCAAGACTCCGGCAAACATCTGGGCGAAACCAACAATAACCGAAAATTTCATTTTGAAGGAATTTGTGAACAACAACTCGTTGGTCGCTCCTTTCCAGGCGGGGTCGAAGCCGAACGGGTACGGAAACTCACCATCCTGCAGCATCAGCAACACAAGATCCCAAAAAACCCAGTCACTCGCCAAAAATAAGATGTCTGCACACTGAAGTCGAAACACTGCAACATTGTAGTCCATAGCTTCACGAGACGCCTATACACTAAACATGTGCTGGCCACTGACAAGTCGCGGTAACCAACTGCACTATGGACACAAGCATCCTACAAACCCCCCTCCTTATCAACACAGCCGAAAATAGCGTAGACACTAGACAAGGTTTCCCCGGTTGCTAGAGGTGTCAGCGGTTCTTTATACGCGCAATCCTTAAACGTGCCGCCTACCTTTTTCCGCATTGTGATGCTGCTACTTCCGACTTCACCGCCTTTGAGTGTCCACCGCGACCCAAAGATGTCTAAACCCAGCGCAAACCAGTCGTTGTACATGAAGCCGCCGAAGAAGGCGAAAAAACCCATAAGAAACACCATATATCGGTACTTGACTGCACCATGGAGCGCCGCAGTCCGGTCCTGCTTCAGTGCATTTGCCCGGAACAGCAGCCACAAACCCATCAGCATAACGCAGAGCCCGTGGCCTATATCTCCGTACATCACGCCAAACAAGAAGGGGAAAGTAATGGTGGTTAGGACTGCGGGATTTGCTTCTTGATACCGCGGAACGCCATAGGTGTCAACCTGTACAAAAGACAAGCAATCCACAGTCTCTCGACTGAGTCAGAGTCCAGTGACACCGGGTCACTTTCGCAACGAAGCAAGACAAGAAAGCAGCATGGTTGAACTGCCAGCAAGGCTACGGTCCACACTTCTGCTCACTATTCCCCGAGATGCCACCTGACCACTGCGAAAGTCAGTGTACAGTGGTGCGAAACCAGCGTGGAAAACGAGGTGGTCCTAAGCACGACCCATCTACTGGCACCAATTTCAGCGGCACCCTACGCCAGGAATGATATTACGAAAGTGAGTGCCATAAGTTTTGTAGAGCTTGTCTTGCAACACTGGTTTTTCAAATGTACGCTTGATAGTCCCCCCTGTGGTTACAGACAAAAACTACAACTGGCTTACCATGACCTGTGACGGCTCCGTGAACTCGGTCGTTTTGAAGTACGTGGGCGGCATGGCTGTGGGTTGTCCTTTTTCAATTAGCAGAAATGCAGACGCCTGGAGGCACCAGAGAATAGACAACCGCAAGTAAATTACCGAGAATGTATATTATACACGTGCACTCTTAACGACGCACATACATATAAGCGTATCAGTTGTGTGCTTCGACGACAGCTCTGCAGACACCGATAAATGTGCTGTTCTGGCATGTATTCGAAGCGTCCCACTGATCTCAACTTTTTAGCCGCGCACTCGCATCTTAATGCCAGTGGTTACGTTTTGTGATGCGTGTGCAATTCGCTTCACATTCAAAAGCGAATTCAAACTACTTCTGCGCCATCATGATCTCGTTTGTGATAGTCCCGTTCATCGACGAGAGGCAACTCACCTGCTCTTCCCCGTTGGGATCAGTGCTGACGTCCTTCAGTATGGACCGAATTTCCTCCTCCTTGTCCCGAGGGATCCAGCAGTCACACCGGAGTGTCATGTCTTTTCCTGAGAGCAGCCAACCAGCACAGCATTTTCACAGAAGGCATGACGGCCACAAAAAAATATTCACCAAAGTAACGACCTTCACAAGGACTATAGTTGCCTGTCAATTGTCGACAAAACCCTGTTCTCGGATTTTCTATCGCACCGCTTGTAAGAGCCATAATCACTGTCACTCTACGTGTATCCAAGGGAGAAACAGCGATAGCAAGCATTTAACTGTGGAGTAATTCGTAAGCGCTGACGGTCGTCGTGTCGAACTATCCAGCCGTTGTGAAGTTGGGAACCCCACTTACCTTGAAACTGGTTAAGAGTGGCGAAAACTGCTTTTTCCTTTTGGCAGAACATTTTCCACTCTTCCAGTAAGGAAGAGCCTCCAGGCCTCGTGACTTCTAGAAGCAAACTGATTTCACCGAGGAAATATTTCTCATAGGCGGCGAGAGCGCGCTCCTTGTCGTCCAGCAAACTCTGCAACCCTGTGCGAGCGCCACGAAATACCACACAAAAAACCAAATGCCTACAAGCGTAGCACACCTTCGAGACATTATCCTGTCTCCTCAGCATTCACACAGACACCTGTCAAAGTTGTCGTAACATTCTGGACAAGACCGAAGAGCACAGCCACATCTTACGAATTACGGATCCTGTCACTGAACAGCGTTACACGAAAAGCTTCAGCGCTAGGATCCTTCGTATGGTAACAAGAAATCTAGTCAAATACACGTATTAGAAAGCCAACATCACACTAGCCAAGAATACGAACTCACGAATGCGTTTACGCTTGGTACATACGAATACTAGTTTGCTCCTCTATAGTTTGGTGTTGCTGCTGCAACTTTATATGAGTACCCGCCGACGAAACGGTCTGTCAAACTGCACCTCTCACACCAACAAAACGCGAGTTAATACAAAACGTCACCACTGGCTACGCAGTGTGCTGTACAAGCGGTAAGAATGTTTTCTTTGGAAAGCTGTCAACAGACGTTCTCTACGGAACTGCTGTGATGAACTCTATGACTATCCATCTGATAAATCCCCTCTCTTCGTTTACGTCTCTCTTACCAGCAAGGCGCGTGGCGGCCTCCTCAGCGCTATGCGGCCACTCGTACGGCTTGGCATCGAACGCCGCACAGACCTTCACAATTTTTTCACGAAGCAGGGAGTGTGCAGCTCCTTGGTAGTAGATAACGAAAACACCCTTTTCAACCTCGTTTCCCGTGCTACTATCGACAAGTTTCTCAGCGGTAGACTGGAAGAAACAGAACGCATTTCCCCTGGTTGTCCGAAACAACATGCGCTGGAATCTGCCGATGG